>NDXB01008006.1:0-31746 GCA_002631895.1 Agapornis roseicollis
TCAACAGGAAAAGGACATGGAGCTGTTGGAACAAGTCCAGAGGAGGGCCACGAGGATGATCAGTGGGACTGGAGCATCTCCCATACGAAGACAGCCTGAGAGAGCTGGGACTGTTCAGCCTGGAGAAGAGAAGACTGTGTGGAGACCTCCTAGCAACCTTCCAGTATCTGAAGGGGGCCTATAGGGATGCTGCAGAGGGACTCTTCATTAGGGACAGTAGTGACAAGACAAGGAGTAACAGGTTCAAACTTAAACAGGAGAGGTTTAGGTTGGATCTAAGTTAGAAATTCTTTCCTGTGAGGGTGGTGAGGCACTGGAATGGGTTGCCCAGGGAAGTTGTGAGCACTCCATCCCTGGCAGTGTCCAAGCCCAGGTTGGAAGAAGCCTTGGGTGACATGGTTTAGTGTGAGGTGTCCCTGCCTATGGCAGTGGGGTTGGAACTAGATGATTTTAAGGTCCTTTCCAACCCTAACTATTCTATGATTCTGTGATTCTATGAAATCAGACAGCAATCTGGAAACAAAATTTACTTGTGCCAAGGAATTGCTGTCTGGGGGAGATGGAGACTTCTGCATGTGCAGCTCTGGCCTGTGCAGTTGCCACAGCCTCAGAGGGATAAAGAGTTGCATCTCCTTTTCAAGCTGTGTGTGAGAAGCAGGGTCCAAGGAGGCAGAGCTGGGATCTAGAGGTTGCTCTGAGAGTCTGACGATTTCTCTGCATCTAGAAATAATCCTTCTCCACTTCCCTTAATTATTTCTTCCTTGGTCTTCAATGATAGGTTAGGGTCACATCACTGGCCTCATCCAGGGTTGCAGTAACTGCTCAGAGGTCCCTTCAAAGGCAACTGCAGGAGTGGGTGGCCTCACCTTTGACTCAGACGATCTCCAGAAACCACACACATATTTTGCTCTTGATAGCATCCGTAACAGTGATCATGCAACTTCATCATCCACTCTGAAAACCTTGTCAAGCTACGCACCCACAAATGTCAGTATTGTGTGTGGTTAAACAGTGTGTGCTGGTTGAACCCAGGCAGTTGTATATATCTTATTGAACATGTGGGAAGGTAGCACAGAAAGAGCATACATAGAGCCATAAACTCATTTAGGTTGGAAGAAGCCTTTAAGATCACCCAATTAAAATCCCTGGCCATGGGCAGGAACAACTTCCACTAGACCCAGTTGCTCAAAGCCCCATCTATCCTGGCCTTGAATGCTGCCTGAGGTGAGGCATCCACAACTTCTGTAGGCAACAGAGAAGACATTCAGAAGGATCCTTCTTTTTTTTTTTCAGTTTGTACCCAAATAGCCAGTCACTACACTGACTATCATGCAATTAGTGAGAACTTTACACAGAACACTACAAAACCAAACAAAACTGTACCTTTCAAAGGCTAGTACTTGAGTGGATCACAGCAAGAAAATGTCACCTCTTAATGGTACTGTTACAATATTTCAAGTCATTTGTGAACTTTACAAGGTTTCGTAGCAAGCCATCCCTTCCTGAACATCACATTATCTTTCTTTCCTTTTTCTGCTGTATCTGTATTGTACATACCTCAACAAAGAGCAGCCATGGTATAACCAATGACATCTAGAAATCATTCATGCTTATTTTCCAGTTGTGTTCAATATTCTTGTTGTATGCCTAGAAACTACACTGAGAAGTACATTAGAAATCCCATTAGTACTTAGATAAGCTTTACCTAAGGAGTGGCCAAAAGACTGTCATTAGCATTTGACAAAAGTTTGATACTACATTTGTACCACACTCAGAGGGTTATTTAATGCCAATATAAATCTAAGGCATAGCATTTGAATATATTTGAAGTGTCTGACACCTTTCTTAAAATGAAAACATGACCACTGAGAACATTAAATAGTTTTATGACCAACAACCCTAATGTTTAACCTATGCACTACATCAGGACAACTTTATGCAAATTTTTTCCCTCATTAATAAGCTGCCTGTCTGAATGTAAACAAATCAATCTTTATGGTAAAGTCTAGTGTTTCCATAGTATTGAAGGAACATAAAGTTGCGTTTATAAGGTTGGCAAAAACCTGAAAATATAAAAAGATTGAATCTGGAAATAAATCTTTTAAATCATGAACGGCAGCCATTTGAATTTAAAGCATTTGATAACTATGATGCAGATAAATCACATTCAGTAAAAACAATGATCATAATGGAATTTGAAACTCTTCCACTCAGATATTTACTTCTCTTTATTTTTCTCACAGTAATGAGAAAGGTATCAGGAAGAAAAAAAATACTGTTGGGTTTAGTAAATTTTTTCATTAGCCTTTTTCATAATTTTGTTAATGCTTACCAGTACTGAAACGATGTTAGTGCTCTAAAGACTGGTCTGAAGTGTAATATATTTATTGTAACAAAATTTTGTTCTGTTTTGTTAACCTGTGTTTTTACCTGTGTTTTAAAAAACAGGTAGAACAGTAGGAACCACATGAGAATGAAATAAAGCGACAAACTGGATCACTGAGAAAGTGGGTCTAGGCTTTCATTTTGAACCAAGGAAGTTACCCTTTCTGGCTTAGGTAAAGAGAGGAATCCAAATAGATACCAATAATAAAAGTTCAATACTCTTTTTGATGGAAATCTTAGGAAAATCAAACCAGCTGTAGCATTTCTAAGTGAACCTAAAAAATATATGCAGAGAAAACACATGTAAACATGAAATGATTTAATGATATATTCATCATACTCATTTCCAGCATGACACAGGTATTCTTTTTCCTCAAGGAGTCAAACCCAGAATTTTATACAACCTGAACAAAAATTAAAAAGTTTTAACCTGTTTAGAAACCACATTCTGTGGTTACTAACCAGATATACACTGTGTCAGAAGACACCTGAAATCTATGACAAAGAACAGTAGGAGTCTTTTTTCAGCTTCAAGTCTCCTCATGTAGAATTTAAAGCTGGCTATTCTGAAGACAATATACATAGTCAAATCAATGATTTAGTGGCAATCCATACTGGTCCATCTTGCATACTATAAATATTATATAACAGCAAGCCCAGAACTCTGCAACATCAGGTACCAGCCATCAGACCCTGGGCATTCCTCTGGAAAAAGGGAGTAGTCCATCTACACATGCTCAACACAGAACAAGTCTGAACTTGGGTTTGCATGCACTGACTCCATCTTAAAAGTGGCAGGGGGGAGGTGTCAGTAAATTTAACACAGTTTCATTTCCATTAGAGTCAGTCAAATAAGTTCCTGTCCTCAATCACCCAGTTCTAGCAATACTGTTTGGAAGATGTTAGTGTGAAGTCATGCAAATGGTCACATCAAACATGTTAAAACCTGCAACTTCTTTAAATAAATTTTTGTGTTCCAAAGTAATTAAAATAACTCTCATACAACCATCATAATGTCTTTTTAACCAGAGTTCTGTAATTAGAAAGGTTTGTCTTTACTCTGCTGTTAACATCTTCCAAGTTCTAGAAGGAGCAGGCTTTGAAATAAGGAGAATCTCTGGTTATTCGTTAAAGGAAGTCTCTTTCTTATGGTGTATTCCAGCTTGTACAGCCAACCTGGCCTTCTATAAACTTGTAGATCTGAGACAGGCTTGATCTTTCTTTCCAAAACTTGGGCATTTCTTCCTGTTTATTAAATGATCTATCTTTTCCTTTCAGCTGAAAGAATTTCACTTTCTTCAAAGAGTCTCTCTTTTCAGTCTAAGTGTCACTTTCTACGTGTGTTTGATTAATTAACAACACTCACCTAACAAGTGAAAATCTCACTTGTCTTCTCTGCTAAACCTCTTTAAATCTCTCTGTGATGACAACAGATTTGGGGTGATACCCACCAACACCTCACATCTAAGCATACTGCGCGCAACAGGTACTCCATGGATCTCCTAGCTTTTGAGATCCACGCCTTTACTTTCCTTTGCAGAAGGCTCATTCCTTCAGAAAAGGTGGCAAAATATCACTGATGTGGGACACTAATGATTACAGTCCAAAGGGTTCAAATTTAGTCAATCAGAAGTTAAGCAGTATAAAAGTTAAGCACTCTGTTATCTTCCATTCTTTCGTTCTTACCTCTTACTGCCTATGCAGCTTCATGTAGTTTTTATTTTCTTGGTTTCATATTACCGTTTTTCTTATGAAAGATCTGAAGCTCTGGTGCATTAGAAGACATTTTGTTTCTACGGAATACAATTTTAACAGTGCGTCTGTCTTGAAGAATGGCATCTCTTATGCCCTCTGGCTCATAGCTCATTACTGTTATTCTCCTATATCCTTCTCTCAGTTTTGAAAAGGAATAGACTTTACAGTGCACTGAGTAATTAGGAAGAAGCAGATACTCACTGAAAAGGTGATCTCAAATACTCCAGCATTTCCTTTATAAAGTTCTGTGTGCCTGGGACAAATGCCAGAACTATTATTAAGCACCAGTGGCTGAAGACGGAGAAAAAACAGCTCCACAAAACAGAAATTAAGACAGCAGTAAAAATAAACATGCTGTAGCTTCTGCTATCAATCCACCTGCTCAAATCTGTACCAACATGCAGGCTGCTACTTGATACTTCACAAAAACTCACAACCAAGGCAGGTAAATTCTGTGTGAAAAGTAGGCTTAAAAATGATAATAACCTGAGTTTTTGTTGAAGATGTTCAGAGAAACAGTGAGCAGACCTATCCACTACATGTTCAGCCGTTATAGTTGGTTAATCCCTTTGACAAAGCTCTTTGCCAGCCCTGATTCATCTGGAGCCAGGTTCAGCTATTCTGGAGCAATTAGGACCATTTTGGGCAGCCACTATCATGGCTGGTCACTGGAACAGGCAGCTGCTGAGTGTCTTGCAGAGCAGGTGGTAAAAGAAGACACATGCAAGTGAAGAGGGTTCTGCTGGTGACATAGGCTTATAAAGACCTGGAGAACTGCTTTGTGGGAAAAGTGGTATTTGTATACCTCAGGTGGACCTGGAGGACAGTGGTAACTACTGTCAGAGGAAAGGGTGCCATCACTTTGAGCTGCTGGGACAATAAAGAGGAATTTTTTAGGTGAAAGCCCTTAAGTGAGGAAAGAATTATTCTGAATCTTTCAATAAAAGCTGATCAGTATTTTCATCAGAGCAGGCCATTTTGAGAGTAAGAATATTTGGTTGGTATTTCATGAAGAACATGATTTTCTCTTCTTTGTTACAAAAGGTAAAAGGTTTTCAAGAACTATTTGCCCAGCTACAGGTTAGGTCTAGTTTAACATATGTAGGTATCTGCCACCTCATGATTGCCCCACTTAGAAAAATAAAGGGTAAGGAGCAATTTGCACCCACAGATATTGAGTGTTCTTTGTCTTCCCAAATATAAACACAGCTCACAGCCACAAGGTAGAGCTACAGTGAATTGAGCAATCCCAAACAATAATTACACTGAATAAACTGACAATAGGTATGTGCATCAGCAGAAAAAAGTATTCAACCAAAAGGTTTTGTTGCATCTAAGGATGCATCTAGGATAAGCTAACCTTACAAAACTCCTTGAGTTTAACTATCTGTTAAACAATTCTAAATGTACTAACTCTAATTCTCCTTCAAATATTACATTCATATCTCAGTTTTAATGGATTTATTCACTGAATTTGAGTTTAGAGTATTTTGGATCAGTTCAACTAAAACTTTTATTTTCAGCAAACATATATAACACGCTTTAAGCATGCTATATTTTTTCTTCAATTTATACAGTTTATAATATACTATGAACTAGACTATTTTCCTCACTTTTCTATTCCTGTTTGTCTTTCATGGGTATACCTGATTAAACATAAAGATAGTGTTTATATTTTCACTTTTGAGCCATTATGTTTGATACATTTCACATTTCAATTTGTTTCTAGTCTGCAGAGAAATTGAATGTGTGCTTCAAAATTGTCTTCTAGTATTTTCCACAATCTTTTTATTTGTATTACCACTAATAGTTATTAACAGCTTTTAAAGGAGGAATTGACGTTTCACCATTTTTTATTTTTTCAGTTGCAGGAATCATAAAAATCTTTGGTTTATTGCTTTTTGGAAAAGCATCTTTCTTATTCTATGAGCTCTGTGTTAAACCATTTCCTTAGTAAAGAAGAAAAGGATAATCATATTAACACAGAGCTGATAACGTGCAGATATTTCTCTGCTCTTTTCCGAACAATTCACTAAGGATCAACATCTGAGAGCCACTAACAGCTAGTTAGAGGAGGCCACAACCAGTCAAGTCATCACTTTTTAAATCAAAGCTGAGACTTCCAATACTCCATAAAAGGGTTTCATTTTCAGACAAACACAGTCATTCAGTAAGCTAAGTGTCTCTGGATAAACTACTAAGGGCTGATACCTAGCATGCCAACCAGCATCTCCATGCCTCCTGCCTGTCTACAGTCTGAGAAGCTGTGGAGCATACCTACTCCTCTGGGAAAAGCTTATTTTGCCTGTAAAATCAGAGAGGTGTTAAACACCATGATCTGTACTCAGCAGTTTCTAATTCAGTCCCTAAGAGCCACATCTTGGTGTTTATGTGACACAGGCCCTTCTCTTCAGTTTGCTAAATCTAAACAGACATCTAAACTACATAGTCTGGGGAAGTGCTGAGGGCCTTTTTGGTCACACCAGTATCACATGGGCTTTGTCTACCATCCCCATTGCTAACAGCTTGCATATGTAAAGATAATTTATGAACTACTTGGTCAGATTGTAGCAGAAGCAGGTAATGTGTGACTATGTTTATACATTAATAGCTTTTGGGGGGCAGGAGGGAGTCAAGTAGATTACCTCAGATTTGCTTCATCTCAGAACTTATTCACTTACTTCTGACATGATCCCAGAAGTAGCTTCTGATTGGTGAAGTCTGAATTTAAGATAAGCATGTAGGCTTTGTCACCTAAACTAACATGTTGGAAACACACATATATTAGTAGAGACTGTACCTTGTAGCACTTGAAATACTTTAGATTTTTTTTTTTAATATGGCTACTACCTGACAAAGGGCTTTTGGATCCGGACAGCCCAATCTTGGCATGCTCAGTAGTTTCCATGGCAACAGGCAAGATCATGGCAAAACTCAATAGACCTAATTAGAAAGTCAATAGCTATTGCCTATCTGGGGTTATTCCACTGACAGAGGGCTTCATAATAAGAGGTAGATCCTCTCAGTTACTCCCCTTTCAGAAAGGTCTCATGAGAATCCATAAACAGAGAAAGAAAGAGCCTTGGGATTTGAGTTTCCAGGCCGGTTTACACCTTGGTTTTAGACATAGCAAAAACCAAATGTTCGTACAGACAACCATCTTAAAAGCTGTCACTAAAGTAGATCGAATAAAGGCTGAATATCCTACAAAAGTGGGGAATTAACTGTCTTTCATTTAATCCTGAAAGCAGTACACATGCTCTTACTCTAGCTATGGCATCTGAGCAATGGCAAGGTGCTAAACTACATCAAAGAACTGGAGAACAGACTCTTTTTTTTCCCACAGTCCTAACAGCTACAAAAATGAAATTATAAAAAGGGGAAAGAGATGAAAATGAAATCTAAGTTTATCAGCCACTCTCTACTACATAAGTGGAAGCAGGCTGAATTCTTTGTCACTACTCCCCATCTAACCACTGACAATAACAGGTATTCAATGTGTCTGAGTACTAGTTTTTTCTGATCTCCTGGACAGGCAACTTTTTTTTGCTGTGCATATGTACAGTACCTCATCACCAGACCGGGGGCTGACTGATGACTGACACAACACAAGGATATTGTTAATAATTTGCAGAAAACGCCAGGTACATTGCTTAAAACATCATAAAATAACATGAAGGTACATGCTCTGAGGCACAAGCATTTGTCAGTCTTTCTCCAGATGTGTGCAAAAGCCAATCAGATGAAGTGCAAGGATAGAGGAGCATTTTGCAAAATAAATCCTCAAATCAGATATTTTAGAGCAAGGATGGACAAGGAAGTTCTTTAGAACAGCTAGTAAATAATAACAGGCAAGCTGACAAACTTTTAAAAAGTCAGAAAGAAGTATGACAAAGAACACTTGGAAGAAACAGAAAAGGAAGCAGAGACTGGAGGAAGATCATTTGTTCCCTGTGGTTTCTAAACCTCATTACAACAAGGGACATAAACTATCACAATGAGAAAAAGACTTGATTCATTGCCTTGGTTTATGAAATGGGCATTTCCAAGCATGGAGGAATGAGTGTCTCAACTCAGCATAAATGACTGCTGCTACAATTTGAGTAATCTTTACAAATGCCCTTTAGAAGGTCATGGAAGAGGCAGCAACTTCTATTATGCTTGGTCAGAGATTGTTCCATGCTTTTTTACATGAAACATTCACACAAAGTCTTCTGGAGACCTACCAGAAGCAGAAAACTTTTGTACTTCAAACAAAATTTAAAATCATGATGAATATCCAGTCAATGTTCTTTGATAAATTTGTCAGCTACTCCAAGGGACCTGGCACTACATCATCAGAGCAAATTAATACTTTCTCTCCCTCTTTATCAATTTTTATATTTTAAGGCAATCTTTTATAGCTCACACAAAATGTATTTAATTTTCTCATCTGAGCTCAAAGCTTTATTGCCAAATCATTCTATCCCTCCATTCCTCTTAGGATATGTGACTCTTGTCTTTATTTCAACAAGTTAGAGGCTACCAAAAGGCTCAGATTATGCCAGCATGAAAGGAAATAATTTCTTCCACAATGAACTCTCAGATCACCACTGTCCTGAGTAAGTAGAAAAGAAGATCCTCTTTCCTGAATTTTCTTTGACAATGAATTCTTAACATCTCCAGCTACCTTGCTAATATGACTGCAAATAACCTTGGAAGAGAAAGTAATAGTGTAATTGAAAGCAAGGTGTTAGCTCCAAGTAGCTTTTTAAGAGTGACTTCTTCTTGCTAAATCACAGGAAAATATTAAAAGGTTACGGAGTCAACAGGATATAAGTGCAATAAGAATCTGAAACTGTAGGAATGGAAGATTTTGATCATTCAGCATGCCTCTGCCATCTCTGCTTTAGATTTTTAGTTCACTCTACCTATGAAAAAAAGAAATCCTCTTCTAAGACATTTATAAACTGAACTATGAATTCAAGTATTTACCCCACAATATCTTTTCATATATTACTTGAAGCAGAGCGTTCATACCACTGGAATTAGCTACTAATCACTTGTTTGCCCTGTGGCAGCACATCAAGGAATTGAATCTACCATTGATTCTTTGTGCTCGGTTCCATTCTAACCTAACTTAAATTGCACTTCATGCCCCAAAGGTTGTACACACTAAATCTTTTTCCATTAATTTCAGTGATCATTGTAGCAGATCCTTATACTTCTTTTCAGATAAAATAAGATTTTATCACCACAGGGCAAAGCTCCCATTGACCATTATGACATGAGAGAGTAACAGGAAAAAGGGTTTAAATCGTCTTAATATTTTATCCCCACCATGCATTTCTGTGGGCTATTCTGCACACTTATGATTGTTCCTTTACAGACATTTACTACTGACTGATGCAGAAGCACCAAAGTGATCGTGTCGAAACAAGGGCTAGTACTACAAGATACTAACCACTCCGCAGATCCAAAGGACTGTCCCACCCTATAAACTTGCAATCTATGCAAAGTACAGTTACATAGTTCTTAAAAGTTTTCCAGTGAGCCAGCCAAAATAACGAAGATTTTTAAAATTACTCTAACCTTAAAGCATAGTGCATGGCAAATTAGCCAGAAGACACTGACTTGTAAAGATTCAACCTCAGTGATCAACCTATGGAGAACAGATCCTGCAGGTTGTTTTTAAAAAAAGATTTGCCAAGAGCCATATGATTGTTTGGAAGCACTGAGACTGCATGCATTAGAAAAGCATTCATGCGGAGATAATAAAGTTTCATTCATGATCAGGAATACTCAGTGTCAGCCAAAATTAGAAAGTCCTTTTACTAGAGAAAAGCTGGAGAACTAAGTCAGAGATCAAGTGTGCTGAAGTCAAGAAATAAAGCTGTAATTACATAAAAATATTAGGAGCCAACCAATGCAGATAGAAGAGAGACAAATGAAAAGAAGTGATTCAACTGTGACATTTTTCTAATATGGTTTCAAGTAAACATGAAAGAAATTAAAGCAAAAAATTCATTCATCCTCCAAAAAGAGCCAATTAAATTGAACAGTTTTAAGATAACAGAATACATAGGACTGGATAAGCCAGGTCAGGAAAACCTTGAGAAAGGTTATCATATTGAAGGCAAAAATCAAAGGAAATGACGGTGAGGAAATAATTGCAAAGCAGTAACTAGAGCCATTTTATCGTGAATGATATTCAAGAGCTGCTGTTAAAAAAGCCTGACTTGTACACCCCACAGATCATATTAGGAGATATTGCTAAACTCTGACTATCATTACCAAAACTAGTGCAAGAGTCAGAAGTATTAGAACAGGATTTTCTCTTCTGGACACTCAGTGAGGCATCAACACAACATGTTGTGACGCAATGAGCCAAAATAACCCCATGCCTTTGTTCACAATAAGCAAGTTCTCACTGTAGATGCAACTTAGCCCTTCAATAATTCACATTCAGCTCACAAGAGACTACATAAGACCATTACTTAAGAACTAGCATGCACTTGTTTGGGGAGAAAATCATGTTGAGGAGCAAAAGTTAATCAAAACCTTGCACAGAAATATATACAAAGGGAAAATAAAGTAAGATTTGGTGGGTGAAGCAAGGCAGTTAAGGTAGTAATGTCATTTCAGACCATTAGTCTACAAGGACAGAGGTCAGGCACTGAAACAGTTTCCCAAATGTGAAAATTACTAGAAAGTTAAGCAACTAATAAAAGACCTGAAAGAGAAATGTCTGTAAATTAAAAGCGCAAAAGATAGATATTAGGAGTTATTGCATCTGGCAGCCCAACACATGCAAGTCTGCCATTTCTTCAGGCCCCAGGTCCAGTGAGTAGTGAGGCTGAGTATTCATTCCCAGTAGCTACACATATAGAAACACACCTGCATAACACCTACATTGATGTATATACAGCCAGACTTGCAGGCTGATGTGGACAGAAAACAGTCAGTCTTAGGAACAAGGGCAGACTTTCAGTGAGAATATCGCCATCCTTTTATATATGGAAAAGAAAACAGTGTCTAAGGATCCTTTGTAGGATAATTTAGAAGTCTGCCTTTTTCATGCTTGCACATCACTACCAACAAGCAAATAATTTCCAATTAAAAAATAATGTTTTATAGTAGAGTTTCCTTTAAAAAATAATAGCCTTCAAGGAACCTTGCGAGTTGGAAAGGTCCTTTCCAACACTAACTAATCTATGATTGTATGACTCTGTGACATTGTGGGGCTACATGTTGTAAATACCATATAGAAGATCACTGTATTTGCCTATTGATGGCATTTTTGATTTATCAGAGAACTCGGTGCTTTTTAGAAAAATACAGATGTTGCTCTGGTAGAGGGGGAGAGCAGGTGAAAGACTTCCATTGCATCAGAGTGCTCAGAAAATCTGGAGGAAGAGAAGATTTAAACACCTCAGCCTTGGTATCTTCCAAAAAGGACCAGTGGCTCAGACAAGCTGCAAGGTTTTGTCTCAGAGCAGCTCATTAAAGAAATGCTGATAATTACATTGGCCGGTCCCTCTTTTCCCAGTCTACGCGTAACTCCACCTGTGTAAATCACAAAAGCAAGCTCAGCCTTGACATGGCAAGGAGGGGTATGTATTCTCACAGACAGCCTGACTTTGCCTCTTGTCTTGTTCACCTAGTTTTTGATTTATGCCACATCATCCCTGTAGGGAACTATTTGCACTTTTTTTCTGGCTGGACTTTCACAGGCTGCAAAGATGCCTCTTGCCCAGTGCACCTTTGGTGACTCAGAAAAATTATGGGTAACATTAATCTAAAAGTCAGCCAATGGTAGACCTACTACACAAATTGTTATCCCAGTTCTTGCAGGAACTGGGATCCAGGTTTCTTTGAGGCTGACCGTGTCCTCTATGACATGCAGACCTCAAAGCATCCTGTCCTGATTAGCAATCGAGTCATAACAGTGAAATGGCCAATTAAGAATGACAAACTAGGATCCATTTCCCATTAATATGGCAATCATTTGCAGAAGACTACAGAACTTCATATGTCTCATGGCAGTTTCAGCTTCAAAGTAAATTTGATCCTAAAATACCAGCATGAAAAAAAATATTGCTTAGGGAAACACAAGCAAGGCACCATGTCATGGTATGTAACCATCACTTTGTGCAGTGTTCGTTGACTTGTACAAAATGATGAAACTTTATTCCCTAGTGAGAAGTTAAAGTGGCACAGGCTTATTTATAGTGCACGTACACATACACACAAGCAAAGAAAACCTGTCAATCTGCACATTGCAACTTTCATTTCATTTTTCAGTCATCCTGAATATTTTTGGTTACACAGAACAGAAATAGACAGCAAACTGATTAACTCATTGTCTTGATTTTCCCATTCAAAATGTTGCCATTTTTTGGAGATAACAGAGGACACAAAGGGTCATCCCTTACTGCAGAACTCAGTACTGCATATATTTTGGGTTGCAATTTGGTTGCCTTCAGTGGCTTTTTCTTTAACAAAAAAAAAAAAAAAAAAAAAAAAAAAAACAACAATATAAAAAATCAAAAAATATTTTGAAGACTTTTCAAAACCTGTTTGTTACACAGGCACCCACACCCTGAACGTTTTCAAAATTCTTATTTCACCTTTCAGAAAAATCTCTTCAGGATTAAAATACAGNAACAAAAAAAAAAAAAAAAGCCCACTTCTGAAAGCAACATATATAAATGATCTCCAGTTCCAGAAAGTTTATGCTTATTTTATGCAAATATTCAATCCTATAGTAAATAAAAAATGAGCTGATAACTGTACTTACTGTCTTTGGCACTTCATTAAGCAACTCATATTTAATGTAGTAGAAGTTGCTTATTAAAGGAGCAGATCAGCTGCAACGTATTGGCTTATATTTAACCATCTTCACTAGCTAGGCCATGCAAATTTTCAGCTTCTTGGTCAGGCATAAAAATGACAGGAAAAAGTTCTGACAGTTATAGATGTTCTAAAATTCAGTTCCAAAATGCAGCATTAAAATATCAGTTTTAAAATGTTCAACACATTAATTTTTAATAACTGTCTACACAAAATTGGTAACAGCAATTTTATACAGTTCAAGTAACTGATATTTTTCATTTTTCCCAAATACAGCCATCCAGCTAAAGAGTCACACAACTCTAACAAGAGTTTCATTAGAGTCATTCTTGCTCCTTCAGGCCACAAATTTAGTTCCACAAGTGTTCCCCCTCTTGAAGTTACCCAGGAAAGAACTTCCGGATTCTGAAGAAATCTTTACTCACTAACTGCAGTCCTCCAGCTCTGTGAGGAAGGATATTCATAGGTGTATCAGTACTCTAGCAAAAGCAGGGGACCATATCATCTACAAATCACAGATATACTAACCAGAATAAAATTAATATAGTCTTGCCTTGACTTTGAAGGTAGGTGTGCTAAAATTGTATAACAGTAGCATATACGATTTTTGTAGTACTGTGAGCCAGGCACAATTTTCAATACGGATGTGTGAATTGTGATGATCTAAAAGGCAACAGTGGGTAAAATTACACAAGAAGGATGAATGAGAAGACAAAGATATCAAAATAAGCAAAACAATAATCTGAAGAGAAACCCTCCCTCTTGTGGGAAGGGGGAGTAACAGCAAACATTTTAAAATGGGTATTGGATCTCTCAGAAAAGAAACCAAATCTATACAGACTTCTAGCAAAAGCAGAAAATTCTAAATTTAAGACAGACAGGTTGAATGCTATTAGATCCAGGAAGACCTTATACCAGCCTTCCAGTGCCTAAAGGAGGCATACAAGAAACCTGGAGATTGACTTTTTACAAGGGCATGTAAGGATAGAACAAAGGGAAACAGCTTTAAACTGAAAGAGGAGAGATTTAGAGCAGATAATAGGAAAAAAATCTTTATTGTGAGAGTGGTGAGACACTGGCACAGGTTGCCCAGAGAAGTTGTGGATGCCCCATCCCTGGCAGTGTTCAAGGCCAGGCTGGAATGGGTTTTGAACAACCTGGTCTAATGGAAGGTGTTCCTGCTATGGCAGGGGGGTTGGAACTAGATGAGCTTTAAGGTCCTTTTCAACTCAAACTATTGCAAGATTCTATGATTCTATAAGTAGGTAACATCTTAATATTAACAAGGACATTATTTTTAAATTATAAACTATAAATATATTTAACATAAATAATATATAAAAATATAGAAAATATATGCAAATATATATGATATAAAATATATTTATATATCATAAATATTTCTAAATTATATATAATTTATATCTAAGTATATATAAATAAATACCTACAATAGTAATATAATTTATAATAATATATTATTATAATTATAAATTTAACAATTTATGTTATATGGTAAGTCATAATTTTATATTTAAATATATGTGAAAATCGTGTTTCTTTTCTGACTTGTCAATTGATTTCTTTCTTCATAGCAGAGCTCTCAAGCAACCTTATATACAGAAAAAAAACCTGCTGATTAAAGAGCAAGTTAAAAAAAAAATCCAGAAAATCTATTGTAGAGTAATAGTAATCTATTAGTAAGTAATAGTAAGCTGGTGACCTATCCAACAGGTTTTGTTCTTGTTGTTCAGACAAAACTATCATAAATATATTTCTTACTAAAAATAAAAATAAGCTAAAATTGTTTGCACAAAAAGGAGAGGATTGCCCAGATAGGGGGGAGGGGGGTAGAGGGGGATGGAATCTAAAGGAATACAGAAATGAGGACATGGTTTTTGAAAGGGTGGGAAATGAGTTAAATGACAAAGGTAATATGAAGTAGGTTTGTGGCACTGGTTTTAGGGAAAGTATTAAAAGAAATGTTGCATTTGAAAAGACACTGCTGTCAAAGAGGACTAACAAACATTCCCTGATGACCATACCCAGGAAGGGACACTTCCTCTCCAACAGCAGCAGTTTCTTTGGTGGTCCCTGGACACAGCACCATGGCAAATTCCTCTGTATCAAGCTGTGAGCACAGGGGACTTTTTCTTTAAAATATAAAGAAACTTAACATTGATGGGAACTGTCTATAGTTTATGTCTTTGGAAGTCTCCTTTTAGGATATCAGCATTCTCTTGGGTTTCTGATCACAGACATAGTTTAAAAGAGTCCTTAATGATGTGTATAACAGACACAGCAATTCACTGGTCTGCTGTTCCCAGTTTGAAAAGTTTTGGGTTCCATCTAGTGCCTAATGCAAAGCCTGATTTGTCTGATCAATCCCATATGCCAAAGAAGACTCAGTGTACTTCTCCTAACAGATCTTGACTCTGTGCTCCTTGCATAATGATTGGTTTTGTCTAATGCCTAAATGCATTGAAACAATGATCTTTCATTACTACATACAGCTATGCAGTCCTGTTTTGAATTAAAATGATCCCTGAAAGCAATGAAACCAGACACAAGTCTCCAAAGGCCACTTAAGAAAGTTAAAATTGGACAAGAAATTTACAGCTTCCAGGTACATTTCTTTTCTAATAATTTGGCATCCAAGACAGAGTTAGATTACAAGTAAGTGGTTACTTTAAAAAAGACTGATGCCAATCTTTCTGTAATAAACTCACTTGCATGCTTCCTTCTATCAGTTATCTAACTGCTAGAAAAACAAAACCAGCTCAAATCTCTAACACCCTCCAGCAACAAAGTCTGAAGTAAGGAGGGGTGTAATTTTCAGAAACTCAGGTTTCACGAGGCAAACCTCAACACTTTTGCTCATATTTGATAAATCTTAATGCAGTTTGGACTCCATTGACCAACAAAAGCTTGAAATAAAAGCCACTGATTTGATTTGTTCAACTTCCACATTACAGTTAGAACAAAGGTTTTGCTGTACAAGTTTTCAGTTCTACAACATCTTTTCAGGACATGTAATTCTCTCATGGATTTTTGAAGCATCTTCTGTTCCAGACTTTACATCAGCTTACGTTCACTCATCCAAGTTTGACCATCACTCAATAAAAAATGTGACAATATTTCTCTCTCAGGATCTTTTCTCACTTATTTGAAATACTGAGGGCCAGATATTTTGAAGCTGGCAGGCTGATTTACTACAGTTTAGGATTTCGGTCCTATTGGGAATGACAAGGTGAAGCTGTCATAAGCAGATCAAAATGATTTCATGATTCATGAATCAAGCAGTAACTCTACATTTTCCCATTTCAGATGCTACCAGAAATAATCATTTGTACCAAAGATCTTTCACTGTCCAGGAAGCTAACATACCTCCATTGGTCCATGTTTTCACAGGAAATTCTTTAGAGGCTTAGCTCATGTCTCTTTGTCCACCTCCAGTGCAGCTGGGCAACACTGAGGCGCCAGTGTCCTGGTTTCAGCAGTTGCAGTCAGTTTTTCTTCTCTTTAGTAGCTGTGTTTTGACTTAACCCGGGAACCCGGGAACAAGGCTGATAAGGCCGATGTTTTTGGTTGTTGCTGAGCGATGTTTGCCCTGACCAAGGACTTTGTGAGCCTCATGCTCTGCTGGGGAGGAAGGGAAGCCAGGAGGAAGGAGGGACAGGACTGTACTGACAGGACCAAACTGACCAAAGATGTATTCCATACCATAGCACGTCATGCCCAGAATGTAACTGGAGGGATCTGGAAGGCCTAGTTCTCTCGGGGTGGTTGGAAGAGGTGGTCAGTCAGCACTCGGTTGGTAGGGTGTCGTGAGTTACCTGTCGGTGGTTGATGGGATGCTGTACTCTTTTACTTTATCGTTGTTATTATTATTGGTGGTAGCAGCAGTGATTTGTGTTATACCTTAGTTACTAAACTAAACTGTTCTCAACCTGTGGAAGTTGCATTCTTTTGATTCTCCCCCCATCTCTCTGGAAGCAGGGGAGGTCAAGAAGGGGGGGGTTGAGTGAGTGAACAAGCTGCGTGGTTGGTTGGGTTTAAACCACAACAGCCAGCCAGCTTCTGACTTGGAGGCAGATCACTGGCTGCTCCTCACCAGCAGAATAGTGACAGAATAGTGTAGTTTTACCTTAACCACATTATAAACTACAGCAAGCTTCCCATCCATCTCACCACCAACAGAGCAATGCTTTTCTATCGATGAATTTCACTCAGTCGTCAGTTTATACACTTTGTGTTTTGGCAAGCAATGCTCATTCTGGCACAGTCTCACCATGTGAGTATACACCAAGTGAATACATATTCCTTTTTAAGCAAAGCATTGGCTTACAACACTATATAGCATGTCAGGCATGTAAGCTATGAAGGATAGTTTCAGTGCCTTTTTTACAAAATCTGGAGTTCCAAGGAGTATGTCCTCCTTAAAAAGCCTGGTGTGGGAGGATAAATTCCTGACCCCTCTGTACTTCCATAAAGTAACAACAATTCTTCCTTAATCTTTTTAATTCTTCAGTTTCCTGCTGATATATAAATGCAATATGCATTCACTAAACCTGACCAAAAAATGAAGGAAATTATTTATTTTAGACAGCAAATGCTGTATTTCTTAATGCTATGTAAAGTGTTCATAACACTAGCTAACCCCACTGCTATGAAACGAAGTTAGCAAATACTCCCTGCTTTTATATATCTCGCACCAGTAGACATCTGTACACACCCCAAATAAGATGTTATTGCCTGTGAAACTCCTGTCACTAGAATTGTGATGTACAGGCTTTGTAAGAAAAAACAAAAACTGAGCAGCTATAACACAAGTATGATCACAGTTATGTAATACCTCACATACCATTAACACATGCCATATGAAAGCTCCATGAATTTTCTCCATAAACAATTTAACATTATCTCATATTAGCAATCTATATCAGACAAATATTCTGGACTCATTGTTGTGTTGTACTTGAACAGGATGACTTACAGCTGCCGAGTGGAAGCCAAGAAATTCTTGGAGTAATGCAAATCTCCACTCCATTACCAAGTCAGACTAATTGAGAACCTTTAATAGTTACTTTGTTAAGTGGTGTTTTATTAGCAATAACAAACATATTTGTTAATATTTTCTTCTCATTTGTTCTTTGATCTATCATTATTAGTTCAAACACCTGGAGCAATACAGCAAAAAAATTGTACCTCTAATAACTTATATGTGGAGTCAGGAACTGGAATACACAGTCTCAAATCTTAGAATACTAGCAGCTCTGCAGAAGAGGTTAGATTTCACAACAACCGCAGCAAAAGTCATCTAGGAAAGCTGTAAATATTCACTTCTACATATCAATGCAAACAGCTTATAAAGAAGCACAGAGGATTTAGAAAGCTTGGCATCAACAAACAGGTGTTTCCAACTAGTGGTAGGAGTAGACTAATTTTTTTAGACAAACAGATTATGTCATGATCAAGCCATGACCTAATCCAGCCATTCTGGCAGCAGTCCACCCAAGGGAGGTGCTTCTGACAAGGAAATTGTACCTTACTAGGTAGTCAGTGAAGACAGGCAAGCAGCTCCAGAAGGGTGAACCACAGCACAGAAAATAGCAGCACCTGTATCCTGGCTACTTCATAGCTCTGGATATGCAGTTTGTTCAGAAGCTCCAGTGTGATCCAAAAGGCCGTATTTTCAGAGAGGCTTGGCATCTGTGATGTTCAAAATATGGCGTTCCCACCAAGTGCTTAAATTTCCTGGAAAACTTGGATCTTTAATGAAAACAAAACTTCCTGTTATTTAATTATTTTTTACTTTTAGCTTACTTTCTGCTTCTATTTAAAAGCACAGGTAGAAGCTACATATCCATATTGTAGGATCCTTTCTGAACTGAAGTGCATTTTGAAAAATCGTAACCAATGTCATACCTTGATGTTAATAGGAATGGGGACATCAGCCAAGGAGTGTACAGGGGGGTTCAATAAGCATGGGGAATGCATGCTGTCATCACAGCCTTCCTGCCAGAACTGGATAAAAGGTTTCATGGAACCTGTTGTATCAGAAAATTCAGTTTGCTAAGAATCAAACTGCTTCCTGGGAATGCTCTGATTTTCATCAGGCATTGTCAGCATATTGAGCCCTTTTTATATCACAGCAAAGCATTTCATTCTTAACACTCTGATGACAGTTCTGAACCAGGCTTTGCAAACAATGCTTTGTTATGACATTCTGAGTTTCTTGACCCTTGAAATCGTGGAATTTTAGAATTTACACTGCACAATATATTTCAAGCTTGCTTGTGTTCCAAATATACTGATGACAAAGGACTTTCAGATTGCAAAAAATTGATGTATGCTCTGAAATCTGCCTGCTTTTCCTCAAAGGATTAGTTTACTAAAGGAAGAAGGGGACAACAGAAGATTAAATCATATGCTACATATGATATAATTCCATTACATGTATGCTATCTCAGTACTTTAATGAAGGAAACTTTATATGTGCTTTCTTTGCCGCTGACAGTAGGAGAAGCCCATGAGGCAGTAAGTACTTTATTTTGAAGAGAAGGCATTTGCAGGTTTACTCAAACATTGTGCTAAGCAACACTCTAAATCCATTTTACATGAGGAATTTACACTGGCAACAACAGGTCTCTTTTTGTTCAACATAGACTGTGACCTTTGAATTTACAGTTCTATTTCATCTAACACTCAGTGGATCACCTGAATTACAAAATGTTTTCACTTACACCTCATTATTAAGTGATCTGTGACTACCAATAAAGTAAGAGAAATTTAGAAGGCACCTGTGAACTGAATGAGTAAAACAAGACATGTAGCTTTGCTACAGCCCTCTTCTAAACCACTGCTGCCACAACAGCTAGACAGCATCTCTCTCCATCCCAGCTCCATCTGAGAATTTAATAGCCACTGTCCTCATAAACTCAGAAGCCTCAACACCCTGGCAGAGACTCTATTTTGCCATGGGATCTAGAAACTGCTGGCGCTACACATGGATGTCTCTCTCTTCTGCAGATCACTACAGAGGACTTGGGACATTTCACCTGGCACACAGCAGCCAAGCTTTGCCTGGCTGATAGCCAGCCTTATTAATCAGAGCAAGAGCTCATCAACAAACTGTCCCACTGGTCTCCAGCTCCAGTGAGGAATGAACAGGAATCAGAAACGATATCTCAAATCTTGCGATTTCACTAGTGTCATGTTTTTTAGCAGGCTCTTAATCTACCGCTTTCTCTACACACCACCATGTGGCTAGCACCGTTCACTACAGTATGGGTTAAACCAGTAAACGCAACTTCACAGCTGAGGCAGAGTGACAGTGTGTGCTCGGTAAGAGAAGCTCCACTTTTGGGAGCTTATTAAGAGCCCCTCCAGGAGTAACTGTTTGGACATTCAGCGTCATGAAACCAAGTCTGAGAAAAAAGCAGTGCTACCAGGAAGGCAATAACTGGAGCTGCTCAAAGCCAGTGATTTTGTATGTTGCACTGATTTCCTCTCTTTTCCATTCCTTTTTCTTCCCCCTCCCTTCCTTTCTTCTCTTCTCCCTCTTCCTCTCACCTTTCCCCATCCCTCTCCTCCTCTCCTCTTTTTCCATTTTCATTCCTGCCTGCCTGCCTTCCTGCCTGCCTCCCTGTCTTCTTGCCTGCCTACTTTCCCTAGCTCATGAAATCTGAAAATCCAGAAATCAGAAGCTGAGAAACACAAATTCCAAGCCAATAAAAATAATTTTAAAAGCCCAGGTATTTACCAAGCTATTGAAATTTCATACCTGCGTGACAGGCAGGTAAATCATTTAGTGCTTTCAGCAGTGACTCCTAAATTCAAACCTGTCCTGCAGGAAGCTTTGTGAATTTCCCTGCCTTTTAATCCAGTCACACATACCAAATCCTTCTTCAATTGCTCATGGCCAAAATTATAGTTTCCTGTGCAGAGGACCAGAAAACACCAGGACCACAATCCATCTCTGAATGCCCCGAGGGGAGCTCACTGTGCCTGCTAACTCTGCATGGAAGTCTAGCTTCTTAATTTAGTTCTCCAGTTTAAAAGGCTAAATACCCATTTGATGCCAACACCTCCATTTCTGTCCTTTCTTCCCCTTTTTTCCTCATTGGATCTAGTATGTTGTGACTGGTTACACCTCTAATCCCAAGGGCAGAATCTTTTTAACTCTCCACTACAGGAAAATTCTGATTTGCTCCAGTGATATCTCTCATTGTCATTTCTAAAATACAGCTTCCTGTTTCATGGATTATAACTATTCAAGTTCAGATAACATTAAATTGGAAGCATTACTGGGTAGTTTATGGGGTGGGTTCTACTTAAAATCTCTGCTAAAACCAGCTCAACTGAACAGGTTCTCTTAACTGTGACAGAACATTTTTTTTTTACTGTAATTTTCTCCAGCTATAGAGAATCTAAACTTTAGAACCTTTTGTTCCTCTGTAGATTTATCTGACTTATATGAACTGCAGTCTGCTTTTGAGAAGAAGAGGGTTTTTTTTTTTTTACTTTTTTTCTTTTTTGCATTTCCAGTTGATTATACAAATGGAAATTATCCTATATGTTCTCAAAGAGGAAAAGAAATTCATTTCTATTAAAAACAGCAACAACAACAACACCCAACAACAAACAAAAAAAAACCCAAACCAACACAAAAAAAACCCCACCAAAACAAAAAAACATGATCAGGAAAAATACTATTATTTTATAATTTTCCAAAAAAATGATTTTTTTCACAGGGTTAAAGGTGGCTATTGAGCCAAATATTTTAAAGCTGCACATCTATTTTCTAGTCCATTTTCTCTTGATGTTTGGTACACACAGCTTTTCCAGCTAAAGTAAATTACTGTCCTTCAATAACCCACTAAGCATTACAGCAGATACAAATCTTGTTAGAAAAGGGAAGCTGGATATACAGTGTTGAGAAACATAGGTTTAGTTCATTCAAAGCCAAAGCTGAATAATTTAGGTTGGAAAAGACCCTTAAGATCATCAAGTCCAACCAGAAACCTAACACTGCCAAGTCCAGCACTAAACCAGGTCTCTAAGTGCAATATCTTCACCTGTTACTGAATGCACATTTAGATTACCAGTAAAGATATTCATAGTCAACCTGTTGCAGAGTATATGAAGTAGGGAAAAAAGTGTCTGATATGGTGCTTCGGACACCAACTAGCAATACACTGCATAAGAAAAAGCAAATAACTGGCAAATGCAATAATAAATACACTTGATTTCTTTAATTAACTGTAAGACAAATGTGAATTGTAAGGCAAATCTATGAATAGCAGTTTGTCACACACCACAAATAATGGAGTTTAGGATTCTATAACAACATAAATGTCTAACAGTTAACATTTAATACTTCAAACCCTGTGTTCACATACAAATGAATGCTGAAAGGAGGCACAGAAATACTTCAACTGATGCTGTGCTGAAATAGCCAGTGTAATAAGATCATCTGCAGGATACAAGCTTTTAAAAGGAGTCTAAAATGTCTTTACTAGATTTCCTAGTTTCATGTTAGAAATGCTTTTCCAGCCATTGAAGTGATCATTAAGATACAGTTTAAAACACAGAGCATTGGCCTATTGCTCCATATCATAGTTCAGATGAGTAAAAAAATAATGGTTAAACATAAAAAAAGGTAATGGCAGAATATTAAGCAATATTCTTCATCTGCAGGCTTTACCAGGAGATTGATATTCCTCTTTTTATAGGGAAAAATGTAAATTAAAAAAGAACAAACCCTTCAGTGACTACAACCAACCACTAATCTGATTTTTGCTCTCAACCAAAGGAGGGAAATCTTACAATACATTATAATAATCTTCTCAGGTGCGCAATGATTATTCAGAGGGAAAAAGATTATTTGCAACTACTTCAGGCTTATAAAAACCCCTAGCTGTAATAGATGTCTTCTATTTCAGTGATTTCAAGAGCTGCGATCAGTATACCCAGTTTTTTTCTGTCATACTGGTACTTAATTCTACTTACGTGCAGCACTTCTCTTCATCCACATAAATGCTGAAGCAGTCATTTCTCTTAACCTTTTTTTCTAACTGCCCAGGGTAAATAAAGAGTACAAAATTGGATTCATTAGGATAAGACCTTCCAATCAACTCACTAGGTCGGAATAGGAAAAAGTTCCATATTCAAATGTTCAATGTGTCAAAAATAATTTTGCTTCATATTTGAATGAAATCCAGAGGTGCAGATTATTACTAAAGCAAATTAATCAGAAAAAATTATCAGCTGCAAGGCTGATACAATCACAAGTTTGAATTTAAATGTGGATATTTCCAGACTATGATTCAAGAAACAAATGAACCACCTTACACATCCCAGAAGATCAAATATGTTTTCAATAGCAGACATTCTCTACATTACCTGTCCTACACACACTATGTTTAAATACAGTGATCATTATCAACATTACAGAAACACCTTGCCTTGCTTTCATGGTGCCAGAAATTATTAGATGATGTTCAACGTGTTAATGAGAATGAATTAAATTAGTGGGAAAGGTGGGGTTGTTTCACAAAGGTCTGGAGGTTTTATGTCAAAACATGCTGCCTTCATGAGAATGAATTAAATTAGTGGGAAAGGTGGGGTTGTTTCACAAAGGTCTGGAGGTTTTATGTCAAAACATGCTGCCTTCATGAGAATGAATTAAATTAGTGGGAAAGGTGGGGTTGTTTCACAAAGGTCTGGAGGTTTTATGTCAAAACATGCTGCCTTCATCGAGTCATTCTCCTGTAACCCAGAGGGATACAAAAACAAAGCGCTTAGGATATCATTAGTACACAATGGCTGTACAGCACAGTTACTGCTTCTCCTGTGATGTGAAACACCAGTAAAGCAAAATCTTACAAAGAAGGTAACAAGGGAAGGCTGTAAAGAAAAACTATTAGCATGCTGCGAAGATGTGCTGTTAAATGGTAAAGATATTATCTGTAGTTGAAAGTGTGTATGTCTATGCAAAGACATTGTATCTGACAAAAAAAGGAATCATAGAATAGTTAGGATTGGAAAGGACCTTAAAATCATCTAGTTCCAACCCCCTGCCATAAGCAGGGACACCTCACACTAAACCATGTCACCCAAGGCTTCATCCAACCTAGCCTTGAACGCTGCCAGGGATGGAGTGCTCACAACTTCCCTGGGCAACCCATTCCAGTACCTCACCACCCTCACAGGAAAGAATTTCTAACTTAGATCCAATCTAAACTTCTCCTGTTTAAGTTTGAACCCATTACCCCTTGTCCTGTCACTACAGTCTCTAATGAAGAGTCCCTCTGCAGCATCCCTATAGGCCCCCTTCAGATACTGGAAGGATGCTAGGAGGTCTCCACACAGCCTTCTCTTCCCCAGGCTGAATAGTCACAACTTTCTCAGCCTGTCTTTGTATGGGAGATGCTCCAGTCCCCTGATCATCCTCGTGGCCCTCCTCTGGACTTGTTCCAACAGCTCCATGTCCTTTTTATGTTGAGGACACCAGAACTGCACACAATACTCCAGGTGAGGTCTCATGAGAGCAGAGTAGAGGGGCAGGACCACCTCCTTCGACCTGCTGGTCGTGCTCCTTTTGATGCAGCCCAGGATACGCTTGGCTTTCTGGGCTGCAAGAACACACTGAAGTCGGCTCATGTTCATTTTCTTATCAACCATCACCCCCAAGTCCTTCTCAGCAGGGCTGCTCTCAATCTCCTCTTTGCCCAACCTGTAGCTGTGCCTGGGATTGCTTGACCCAGGTGTAGGAGCTTGCACTTGGCATGGTTAAATCTCATGAGGCTGGCATCAGCCCACCTCACAAGCGTGTCAAGATCCCTCTGGATGCCATTCCCTCCCTCCAGTGTATCCACTGAATCACACAGCTTGGTGTCATCGGCAAACTTGCTGAGGGTGCATTCAATCCCACTGTCTATGTCAGTGACAAAAATGTTGAACAAGACGAGTCCCAACACCAATCCCTGAGGGACACTACTCATCACTGGCTTCCAGCCAGACACTGAGCCATTGACCACAAATTTTTGCTTTCAGCCATCCAACCAGTTCTTTATCCACCAAGTGCCCCACCTATCAAATTGATGTCTCTGCAATTTAGAGACAAGGATGTCGTGTGGGACAGTGTCAAATGCTTTGCACAAGTCCAGGTAGATGACGTCAACTGCTCTACCCCTGTCCATCAGTTCCATAGCCCCATCGTGGAAGGCCACCAAATTTTTCAGGCAGGATTTCCGCCTAGTGAAGCCATGCTGGCTGCCACCAAGCAGCTTGTTGGTTTTCATGTGCCTTAGCATGCCTTCCAGGAGAATCTGCTCCAAGATTTTGCCACGCACAGAGGTGAGACTGACTGGTCTGTAATTTTCTGGTTCATCCATTTTCCCCTACTTGAAAATGGGCATTATATTTCCCTTTTTCTAGTCATGAGGAACTTCCCCGGACTGCCATGACTTTTGAAATATGATTGCCAGTGGCTTAGCAACTTCATTTGCCAGCTCCTTCAGGACCCACCCACAGATAGATATCATCAGGTCCCATGGACTTGTGCAGGTTCAGGTTCTTAAGATGATCTTGAGCCAGATCCTCTCCTACAGTGGGCCCAAGGTCTTCATTCTCAGAGTCCCTGCGTCTGCGTTCCAAGACTTGGGTGGTGCAGTCAGAGCCTTTCCCGTTGAAGACAGAGGCAAAGGAGCCCTTCAGGACCTCAGCCTTCTCCAAATCCTGCATAGCCAGTTCACCCGATAGCTTCCGGAGGGGGCCTAAGTTGTTCCTGGTCCGTCTTTTATTTGCAATATACCTGTAGAATCCCTTCTTGTTATCTTTAACATCCTTAACTAAGTTTAATTCTAACTTAGCCTTAGCTTTCCTTATGTGTTCCCTAGCTTCCTGGACAACATCCCTGTATTCATTCCAGAGCGCCTGTCCTTGCTTCTACCTTTTATAAGGAAAATTAGTCTTATTTATGAATAAAACATCCTCTGAATGACTAAAAAAAGTATAAGTAGGGGAATTTAGAGAGAATATTTTTTTATTCAAATACATAAGAAAACATACTCACATATTTTCTTATAAAAACAAATTCAGAAAATTCTACAGGTACACTGGGGAGAAAAGAAAGACAAGGGAAAATGTAGGCCCCTCTGGAAGGAAACAGGACCCTGGTCACCCTGGACGTGGAGAAGTCCAAGATACTCAATGATGGCTGTGCCTCAGTCTTCACCAGCAAGACTCGAGAGCTCCAGCCACATTGCCCACATCACAGAAGGCAAAGGCAGGAACTGGGAAAATGCAGAACTGCCTGCTGTAAGACATGATCAGGTTCAAGATCATCTAAGGAACCCTATGGTGGGCTGCATCAAAAGAAATGTGACCAGCTTTTGTGAGACCCTACCTGCAGTACTGCGTTCAGTTCTGGATTCCCCAGCACAAGAATGACATGGACCTACTCAAATGAGTTCAGAGGAAGGCCATGAAGATGACCAGTGGCATGGAGCACCTCTCCCACAAAGGTGGGCTGGGAGATTTGCAGTTGTTGAGCCTGGAGAAGAGAAGACTCTGAGGAGACTTTAGAGTAGCTTTGCTGGAGAGGGACTTCTTACAAGGGCCTTTAGGAACAGGGCAAGGGTGGATGGCTTTAATCTGAAAGAGAGTAGATTTAGATTAGACATTAGGAAGAAATTCTTTACTGTGAGGGTGGTGAGGCACTGGAAGAAGCTACATAGTTATGTTATGTCTGCCCCATCTCTGGCAGTGTTCAATCCTAATCCTAACCCTTGTCCCTACTTCCACACCTAGTGTAAGGTGTCCCTACTTATGTTGGGGGGGAACTAGATGACCTTTAATGTCCCTTCCAACCCAAACCATTCTATGATTCTACAATTTTATGAAAATTTATGAAATTTTAGTCTATAAAAAAGGTGGGCATTTATAAGCCTTTAAAGCACTATTGCAAGTAGTCTAAAGGGAATTTAATCTGTATTTATATACCAAATAAATTTGTGCTATTTATACTAAGCTTTCTTTCGAGGTTAAGTTTTAAACAAATGTAGAAAAATAAGTGCTCTAAGTTTATCAAAAGAAAACTCCAAATTAAATAAGCACACCCACACTTTTTAAAAGCCTTTATGCTGTCCATAATCAGTAAACACTTTAATGGCAGATTCATGTTTCTAACAATTATAATTAAAAATCTCTATCTCTGTTTCTCTTCCTTTCTCAGTATCCAGAACAACAGATTTGTTAACTTCCTAGTGCTAGGTCAATAGTCATTAATGTTAGTGGACATATGACATGAGGACAGACAGAAAAGACAGAAAAATATGCTTATGGCACAGGTCCTTTCTGCATGCTAGCCAGCAGAGTGCCCCTGAAGGAACGTTCACACTTCCACAGTTGCATACAGCCCCTTGGGTTATGCCACACAACACCTAATTCTGCCTTTTTCTAGCACTCTTTAGTGCCCAGTACAACCTGTGTTTTATCTCATCTGCTTATTCTATGACTCAAGATTAGTTTAATGATTTTGTACTAGTTCATAACTCATTTCAATTTATGTCAGCCTTTTCACCATTTGTCAGCAGTTGCAAATCAGCTTCTCCTCACACCATTTTTTCCTTCAGCTGATTGTTTTTTTCATAGGAGAGATATGTTCTGATCATCATAACTCTCACTGCTTTATGCTACTGTCCATAAACAGCAGTCTCTCCAGGGCAAACATTTTGAGCCATAGCTCTAGTGATATAAATCTCCATGCTTCTAAAGGCTCAAGTGTAACTACTGAGATTTACATCTGCTCAGAGTGTGTGTATATGAATTTCCGTGCTCATTAAATACCATCTAAGGGCATGGATCTGTATCCACTTAAATTTGTGGCAACAGTTAATTGGTGAGGGCTCAAGTTTTAAACATATGTCTGCATCATTAGAAGTAAAACAAATTGTTTGAAGTATCTATGTTCAACTCTCAGATGAGCTGACTATTTAAGTCATCAAGTGACTTTCATGACACAAGGAAGAATTTTCACATAAAAGCCATATGCATATGTGTCAAGGAAATGACACACATTAATATACCATACTGATATTCCTTAATTTTTGGTTTGAAATAAATTGAAATATGCAAAATGCACTAAGTATAACTGAGAAAAAATATTTTTCCTAACACAGAGGATTTTTATCCCAATCCAAAAACCAACAATTAATTTTTAGGACATATCTGCCTCTATTGATTATCACAAATACTGGAACTGTAACCAACTTTCAACCACACCTGGAGGAAACTAGAAATTTTTTTTACTTCAGACTGAGACACAGAAGGACTTGAGTTCTTTGGATGTCAGTGTAAACATGTCAGCTTAAGCAAACTGCAGTTCTGCCATTCAGTCTCTACAGGGCTGCTTGAGGAGCACAAAGTGAAGTAGTGTTAAAATAAGCTTGTGTGTAATTTAAGAGGTGCAAAATAAAATATTGAGAGTAGTTTTCTTCTATATCAAGCCATCTTTTATCTGATTATATACTTAAAAGGGCCATATAGATATGGGGAAAACAACCATCCAACTGAAAATACAAATCACCGTATTATCTAGCTAAATTTGAGAAGTAGAGTTATAAACAGTAAAAGAAATAGGGAAAGGTTATTTAAATGACAAGAACTAAGGAAAAGAATATACTTTGCATGAGTACTGATAAAATAGAAGGACAGCTGCACGGATGTCACAGAAAATCAATAAAAAAGAAATTGTAATTGCCAGGGTGAGCCTTCTGCACAAAGGGAAGATCTTTGTTCCACTGAAGCATTGCTTCAGTGCCTCCAGCGCTGAAACTTAAAATGTTATACACTGAATATATGCATTTTGCCTTTTCATTTTGAAACTTTAGCTTAAGCTGCCTTAAGACCTGTTTCTCCTTGGAAACCCTGAGGTTTCCCAATGGCCTGCATGGCTGAACCAAAGCATTTAGAAGCAGGTACTCTAGAATATCATTGTCTTATATATAATTATCCTATATCAACTATTATGTTTTAACTGACTTAATTGTCCTGTGGGAATTCATGTTACCTCAGTCTGTTACTAGGATTGCCTTTTCTGCATAATTACATTAGTTTATGCCAAGAGGCATTTCTGTGAACTCTGGCAGAAAGGGAAACTTGCTTTTCAAGACAGCCATATCACTTTACTGCCACTTGTCAAGAGCCAGAGACTGAAATCTCTGCCACTGAGCCAATTCAGAAGTTGGCTGCCATTTCCTGCTGACTTGCTCAACAAGAACTGGAAAAGCTTCAGAAAAACAAAAGGGAATGACTTACAAGTCATCTGTCTTAGGAAAAACCATTTTACCTAAGTGCTGAAAAATTGAACTGAGGTAACGTAAAACAAGTCCCCTTTTGATGTCATCAGGAGGTAAAGACTTGAAACAGGTATGCAAACCAGCACTTTAAAAAAAAAAGCATGAATTTGAATATTCAAGGCCTGCGTTTTTTTTGCTACCATTTCATTTAAATAAGCCATTCCGTAAAGCTATATAAATTTCAATAGGCTCTGTTGCAGCAGTTTGGTAAAACCTGCTTTTGGAGACTAACCCCCATAGCAGCTAGGCACAACACAGTCTCTCATTCCCTCCCTCCTCAGCAGGATAAGTAAGAGAATCAGAAGGGTGCAAGTGAGAAAACTTGTGTATTGAGATCAAAGCCTTTTTAATAGGTAAAGCAAAAACTGCACAAAGAAGCAAAACAAAACCAGGAATTCATTCACTTCATCCCATCAGTGGGTATTTCTAGGAAAGCAGATCTACACCATGTGTAGTGGTTACCTAGGAACAGAAATGCTGTAACTCTGAACATTCCCCTTTTCTCCTTTCTCCCCTAGCTTTTACTCATATGGCGTGGGATATCCCTTTGGTCAGTTGGGGTCAGCTGTCCCAGCTGTGTCCCCTCCCAACCCCTTGTGAAACCCAGCTTCCTTGCGCTCAGGCAGTGTGAGACACAGGGAAGTCCTTAACACTGTGCAAAAGCTAAAACATCAGTGTGTTGTCAAGACTGTTTTGGTCACAAATCCAAAACCCAGCACCATACGAACTACTATGAAGAAGCTTGACTTTGTACCAGCCAAAACCATTAAACCTACATAGACTATCTAGGAATCATAAGCACATTTGTAAATCCAACCCTTTCAATCCAAAACCTTCAAAAGTTTGAGGATTTGTTCCAGTATTAAATAAATTTTATGTCCTCAAAAGTTTTTAATGAAAACAGTATTGCCACTTTCAAGCCAGTTGTATTTCAAATCCCATTCTTTTGAATATTTTTGTTCCACTTGCTAATGAAATTGCTATGTTTTTAAATAATCTTTTTTATTATAAAGTCTCTGGAGAAGCTATAGGTACCCAATGTCTGTGAAATAAAGACAGGAATAGTCAGGAATGTATAGAAAATTAGGCCTGCCCTGCCATAAGGCAAAAAAAAAACCCAGATCCTAGATTCACAGGAAATGAAAAAACAACTTTGAAAAGAACAGGAAAGAGACCAAGGTGAAATTAGCCTTAAAGGGAGGACAATGAGGTACTTAAAATAGGATTTGCAGAGGTTAAAATGTAAAGAACCAGAATACCTCCACAAAGTAAATAAATGGAACTGCCCAAATGCACAGTAAAAATTGGTATAAACTACCACAGAAAACTCAGGCAATTTGAAGACTTGCAACTCTTTCAAGTAACTGGAGAGAGAAGATAAGCTTGAAGGACTTACTGACATTAAAGTCTTTTGAGCTGGTACGTACAAAGTGCTGGCCCTGACTGTTCTAAGCACCTTGTCCCCCTGTCACATAACTCATTTCAGCCACACTGCTGTGAAACAGCTGTTAGAAATTTTTACAGGTACTTCTCGATTGTTGAGCAGCATGCTGCATGAATGGAATGATGCTGTGTGCAGAATTAAAACGTGAGAAACTACTTCTGACCTCAGAAATACCATGGCAATTACTAGCTTGAACTTCTCCTTTTGTCACACAAAGAACCTCTACTGACATTATGATCTTTCAGAAAGTAGTCTGTTAGTTCTTCAGTTCCTGAAGAATGTTTTTTCTCACAGAGACATCTGTATTAATAGCCCTAATTGACTGACTGGGAAGTACACTTAACCATTGGTGAAAATACAATGTGTTTTGTTAAACCAAAGCAAAGCTGACTGAAACTGAAGCTCTTTTGTCAGTGTACACTTACTCTTTTTGTTTGTGTTTAACATCCCATATAGTTACAATAGATTCAATAGCCATAACTCAGATTTCTACCACAGATTTATTTAAATGTGTGCTAATTACATAGTATTATTCACTATAGGCTTGAATTTAACATGTGTTGCATAAAACTTCATCTCCTTCCCTTTTGTTTACCCTTCTCTGTTTTCACTTATTCTTCACCTAAAGGAGAACCATAACTAACATTGTATTTCCTGAGTCTGCTTGAAGAAAAAACTTCCACATTAGAATTGAACAAGCATGAAATATAAGGTGGGAAACATATCAAACTGGAGGGGAAGAGGCTCAGTATTGGAGGCTTCTATGGTCATGACTTTTCGTACAAAGTCCCCTTCATGGACCAGAGAAGCATAGCTCCATTGCTGGATGAACAAAACCCCAAAGTTTACATAAACATTGCACTCCAGGAATTGCCTTAAACTGCAGTTGAACTGCTATCATGGTATCACCCATTTCCTTTGAAATACAAAAAAAAAAAAAAAAAAAAACCCACAAAAAAACCC
>NDXB01008006.1:36912-47322 GCA_002631895.1 Agapornis roseicollis
AAAAAAAAAAAAAAGAAACAAACAAAAAAAACCCCAAACAAGCAAAAAATAAACAACAAAGAAACAAACACAAAATTGTGAAGCTGACACCAGTCACAGAGCCAGGAATCAATTAGAGAGATTTTTCTATGTTACCATTGACATTTATTGCCACTGGCAGGTGGAACGAGAGCACTGCTTGAGCTCCAAACCCTGAACCAGTAGCCCTATGGCCCTGAAGTCTTTCTAGTCCCCTCAGGCTTCTTATTGAAGAGATTTCCTCATTGCCCACTTGGAAGAGTAGTAAAGGACAGCAGTTACAAGGCAGTACCAGAGTTTTCTGGTGAATTCCCTTACCCTGGCCGCAGGGAGGCAGCAGACTTCCTATGAGTCTGGACAGGTCCACATGTGGGTCCCTTTGTTCCTCTTTGGGTGGAGTCACCAATCACAACCGCTCTTTTTCCTTGTATTGCTGGTCATGATATGAGGTGTTCTCTGCCTCTTCTGTGGCAGGTCTTCTGACCTGCATGATCCCTTATCATCATCTCCCTCACTCCCCTGATCCTGAAGTACCAGGACCTTGAACTTCTTGCAGAGGTGTATTTGGGAAGGTGATGTGAGCTGGGGGGTAATGCACCATATACTCTGAGGAGTAACTCATTTCCAGCCTCCCCTGTCCCGTAGGTCCCTTCTGTCTGCCTTCAGCGCAAGAAGGTAGGGGATCCTGAGCTTCTTTTGTTTTGGGTGGCTGTCTTGCTTCTTGCGGAATGTGGGTCCAACAGTTGATCTCCTCAGATTCCCTTATACTCCTTGTCCATTCTGCTTATTCCTGTAGCTCTGCCACCATGCAAAGTAGATCATGAATGTGCTGAGATCTTACACTGCCACCATCTAACAGATCTAACAGCACCGAAAGACTGTGGCACTCAGCCAGATGGCTGAACAGCTGTGTTTATGAGAAACTTCTATCTGGGTCACCATGTCCTTTCTGGCCAGCAGAGAGGATTTATTTTCTTCACTTTCTACCAAGAGGATGCCACCGTAGAGCACTGTCTCAATGACCAATGGCTGAGCTCACCTCTGCAGCCTGCCAGGCTACTGGATCCTTCATACTCATCCTGCCCACCCACCTGCCTGTGCAAACTGCTGCTTTATAGCTTGTCCACTGTGCTCCCTTGGAGATGCTTCATCCACTCAGGGCAGTGCTCTCCCTCCTAGTGCCAGTTGCTAAGACTCAGCTGCTGTGTCAGCAATGCTATCAGCTCCTGAGCAAGTCCTGATGAGGACCTGGGGTTCCTGTGGCCCTTCAGGACAGAGACTCCTGGATGCTGTGATTTCCCACACTCCAGAGCTGAAGGTATCCTCCCTAGAGCTACTCACTTCAGCAAAATCTTACCTCAGCAATCCCATGAACAGAGGAATTTGCCACCTAGCAGGAAATACTGTTTTATGAACTTCAGAATAGATTTTTTTTCACTATTCTTTGTGATGACTTTCTGAAACTAACTTCATAGAATCATAGAATAGTTAGGGTTGGAAGGGACCTTAAGATCATCTAGTTCCAACCCCCCTGCCATAAGCAGGGACACCTCACACTAAACCATTGCACCCAATGCTTCATCCAGTCTGGCCTTGAACACTGCCAGGGATGGAGCACTCACACTTCAAGATGCAAACCAGTAAATTACTGTGTCTCAAAAGGCATTCCATCTTCACAGAACCCCTCTTCCTTCCAAGAGGAGGCAGAGTTTCAGTAAGTGGGACTGTTGCAAGCAAAATGTTGCACTGTAGTGCTACTTCCTAACCCAGTTGCCCATAAGTAATCAAAATTAGCATTGAACCAGTAAAGAGTAGCCCTGTGATGCATCAATTTTTCACATATGTAATTTGATCTTGTATTAAGGGTAACAATAAATAATGTAATGCATTTCTTGTTAAGAAAGCAGCAATTGCTGCAATTCTATTTTATTGAGCGAAGATCTTGTCCTACAGAACAGAATTGTGTGCAAATTGGGGGACACAAAGGAGAATTAACTGAATGCAACTTGGGAGAAAACATGTATTCAGACTTTATATAGCAATGAAGCAATCTATCAAGAGAAATTCTGTAGAAATTCCTCATTCCGTATTTGCATTAGTGACTCGAACTATGAACCTGTATTAAATTAACAGCAGGCACTAAGCTAGAAAGTCTCATTAATATCAGAAAATATGATTAACAATTCAAAAAGCTTCTGATTATTTTTTTCAAACCAGTTCTGAATACAAAAGAAAGAGTGTGATAAGGACAAGGGTAAAGATCTTTGTGTGGGTAGACATAATCAACTGCATAAATATATTCAGGAAATTATTGACTTGTTAATAGATCTACAAAAAGGGATTAAGCAAAAGGCTTAATGTTTGAGAATGCATCAGCAATGCCTTGCTGCTCCAAAACCAGGTAGTGACATAATGTGTGACAAAACATGAGGGTCATACCCAGTGAAGAGAAAACTATGCCTTGAAATCCAGAAAGAAGAGAAAGAGATAAAAAAAACAATATCTTTTAGAAGTGATAACTGCACCGCGTAGTTGATCCTGCCTGGAGGCAGCAGATGGGACTGCTAATTTTTTAAAGAATCCCAGCTTTATCTTCTCCTTTTTGTTGATAATCTGGCTTGTAGCAAAAAGACAGGTTGATTGTTTTGTGGGGTTAGTTGTTCCTTTCTTTTTTTTTCTCTTTAACTTCTTGGATACATGGCTGGGAAGATAAGCACAGGTTGGTAATAGCCTTTAAATCAGCCCCTTACTACAGTGTTCCAGCAGCAAACAAGAGAAATAATTAAAGTTTCCAAATCAGTAGCTAGTTTGTTATTCCTTCTGTCAAGGAAGGAATATCAAAGTTAGGAGTTTTGGAATTCTCTAGGAACCTAGGAAGCTAGGAGTCTGTTTTATAACCCAGTTACTACAACTTCTAGGTCAGTTTATCTTAGTGCAGACTGGGCCCTCCGTCCTTCAGTCCCTGCTGGCACTGCTCTGATTGGATGCATGCTCTGAAGAGCAGTCCTAAAGCCATAAAGACTAATTTTTTTTAAATTATTTAACATAGTTTCTCCTCTATTCCAGAAATCACAACAGCACATTGCTGATTATTCCCATTAAAAATAGTTCTGTACATTTATCTCTCTAGCTTATTTTCCCTATTTTACTCACCTTTCCACACTTTCCTCGTCTTCCTGTATTTTAAAGTACAAGCTGAATAACCTAACAGTAATAAAGGCATTCTAACAATCATACTGTATTTCCAGATCAAGAGAAGGTTATAAGAAAAACTGAATGGCAACTGAATCAGCCAACTAATTTAATAAGAAAGCAAAATGAGGAGATCTTTTATAGCAAATGACAATAATAAAGATCCTCCTGGATTATATTCTCTAAAAGCCTCTTTCCACAAATGCTGTTTCTGTTAAGTGCAGTTATAATATTATATTCAAAAGTCAAACTCACCTGCTGCATGTATCATAGATCATTTAATGACATACAGTAGAATTCTAATCACTAATTTGTTAGAACAGTGCAAAACAGTGAAACAAAAAGTGGCTTCACACAACCTGTCTTTGGGCACCCAAATATGGAAGCTAAGTAAACCGGTAGCTAAATCATTATTTCATGTAGTGATGGAAAACAGGATTCCTCCCTGTTAATCAAAGGAAACTCATAGTCCTGGAGACCCACGTTACAAATTTTTCACCCAAGTACTTACTGCTTTTACCCCTGAGGCAGCATCAAGGTAACCAAAATGGGCAGAAAATTAGAAATTACTGTCTGACAGCTAGTCAGAATTATGTCCCAGTATTTTATACTCTGTTCTGCAACCCTTGCTTAAGCTGGCAAATGTTTATTTTGCCAATACCGCTGTTGAGTTCTTTCTTCTATAGGGTGTGAGGGAGTTGCTGTCTCTCCCCATCCTGGAAAGGCAAAGTATAGGGGGTCTATCTGGTGGGACTCCCAGCTGCTTGAGCAATCTGAGCTTTATATTTTGCTTGTATTCAGCAGCAAAAATACAAAACCTGTAATATCAAAGACTTATAAAGGAAAATGATGGATGGGGGAAAAAATCATTTTAATTAATTAATTCTAATTTTCATCACCTCTTCCCTAGTATTCACAGGACTTTTGTTTTAATCCTATCAGGCTGTATTCTGCCAAAGTTGTATATATGATTGTCACACAGCCTTGTCAGAACTATTTGTCATTATCAAACAGGGCAAAAGGTTGCCATGTCTCATATATCATGATATATAAAAATTACTTAGGTAGTTGTGGTATTAAATGTATGCTTTATGCAGTTTTAAGAGTTTTTCAATTCCTTCTAATTCAAATTACTTTCTAAAACTTGTAAAATGAGAATCATGCTTCAGCTAAGTCCTAACACAGTGCTGTTTCTAAGCAAACAGAAGCTTTTTCTTTGTTTGTTCTGTACAGCAGGGAAGCCCACATAGAAACTAATGTGCTTTTACAAGACCAGAACACTGACATAATAAAGCTCAGACTCAGTCAACCTTATTCAGTAAAACAACTGCATGTTTGCATCTTATACATAGTAGGCTCTGAAACAATAATAATGAATATTCCCAACAGCAATTTAAAAGTACTTTGATTTAAAGCACAGCTAAGACATGTATCAGAAATCTAGAGTAGTCCACTTGGCCAAAAGACACATAATGTTGTGCTTGTGCAGAAACCTTTCTTTCATAATTGCCAAGAGCTGCTTCCAAAGGCTGAGGGACTGTTTCACTCTTGCAATTGCTTTGTCAATTCCCCCTTCCCTAGCAAGTGATCCCAGCTGCTTGGCTTCCATACCTTCTAGCTTGTGATCATTGGCCCCATTGTCCCAGCAACCAGGTGATGATGTGCTCCCCTGGTTGAGGGTAAAATCTTTGTGCATATTCTGTGGCTCAGTTGAGGTCCAAGGTCAAGAAGTCACCTCTTCCTCTGATTCATGTGATGATGACTCCTACTCAGATGCTGTCCCGGGTAGTAAGTGCATTGCCATTGCTTCTTCATCTTGTTTCTTCATCTTTCTTGTCTTTGTTTTTCCCCTTTCATACAGGGGCAACCAATATTGGCACAAACTGATCCTCTGGTTTAGTGCAGTGATTATCACTATGGTTGGAGTGGCTGCAGTATCTGTTGTCAGGGTTTGGGTAGCTGCTGTACTTGTCACTGGGGCTGGTGAAGCTGCTGTATTTGGAGCTGGAGTATCTGTGTTGTCTGTTGATTTGCCATCAGATCCAGGGACATTTTTTTCCTTTTGAAGGTGCTGGATAGTGTTGAACAGGGCTCTGTAAGCATAGGCCAGGCCCCAGCACGTTGCCATGATTTGTCCCTCTCTGGTTTGACCAGAATGACAACACACCTCTATTTAAGTGTTTTACTAAGTTTTCTGGATTTTGCACTTGTTCAGTGGTAAAGTTCCAAAGCACTGGAGGGACCCACTGGCCTAGATATTTGCCCATACTATCCCACGCACCCTGCTACTCATGACTGTCCAGCCTCAGGGAAAATCTCTTGGTCCTCCTATATCGATATTTAACCCTAGACAAGGACCCAAACCCTACTCTGCTTAATTCTCGAGATCAGATGAAATGGCCATGGGTAAAACACACTCTGTATGCGTGCCAACATGGTGATTCCCATCACAGTCAGCAGGCAGGTCTCCGGGGTACCTAAAGGACATTCAAAACCTTCAGAACTCTCAAACGATGCTGTAAACGGTCTGGGAGGAGAGGATGGGGGGAGGGGCTGGGAATGTAAAGGAATGTCTCCTTCATAGGTTGAACACCTGAGGAGGTGAAAAAAGATGTGCAATTGCTATACACTTCCATTATATACCTCCCAAAGTATAGAGGTGATGACCACACTTGGAATGCAAGCCAGATCAGTTTCATGATCAATGAGTCTACTGTATTACAAGTCATTCCCATAAGATACAATGAAACAAGAACTTTAGCCCAAGGCCCCCAGCCAATAATCACTAACACAGCAAATACCATCTGTAAGATACAACATGCTGAAACTGTGAGATCAAGAGCAACAACTTTGAGAGCCAATAAATCAGCATTGTGATGAGTGAATATTAATCCAAAACAATGAACGCTTATCACAAATATGATTAGACACACTCTGGTCAGATCTGTCATTATCTCAACCCTTCAGTCCCTTTGTTGGGTGCCAAAAAGAGCTGTCGTGGTTTAAGCCCAGACATACATCAGATCACGCAGTCTCTCACTCCTCCCCTCCTGCCCCCCACAGATCCCAGAAGGATGGGGAGAAAAATGGAAAGAATGTAACTCCCACAGGTTGAGATAAGAACAGTCCAGCAACTAAGGCATAACAGAAATCACTACTGCTACCACCAATAATAATAATGATAAGGGAAATAACAAGGGAAGAGAATACAACTGCTCACCACCTGCTGACTGATACCCAGCCTGACCTCACAGTGATCTGGCCCTTCCAGGTAACTCCCGTTAGTTTATATAGTGGGCGTGATGTGCTGTGGTATGAAATACCTCTTTGACTAGTTTGGGTCAGGTGTCTTGTCTCTGCTTCCTCCCGGCTTCCCCTCCTCCTTGGCAGAGCATGAGACTCACAAAGTCCTTGGTCAGAGTAAACATTACTCAGCAACAACTACAACCATTGGTGTTATCAGCACTGTTCCCAGGCTGAAAGTCAAAGCCACAGCACTGCATCAGCTACTAAGAAGGAGAAAAATGACTGCTACTGCTGAACCCAGGACAATATCATACCTAGGAAGTTATTACAGGCTCTGTCACATAAGAGTCTCATGCAAAAATAACATGGAGAACTCTTAGTTGCCACAAGTCCTCACTTCTGGCCTTCTAGCCATCTTATAAGGTTCTTTTCTAAAGCCTATACTGAAATCATCATCAATCAGAAACATAGCAAAAACACTTCCATGCAAAAGCTCATGCAGATCCTCAGAGGAAGCTGGATGACAAGAGGCATACCAGATGTCAGCATCTCTTAGTAAAGCTGTCTTACGGCTATTAATAAGAGCAATTCTTGCACAACAGGAAGCACATAAACTTCTAGTACCTTATTTACCCTGGGAACAGGCTCCTGATGAGGAAGAGCAAGAGCAATTACATGCAATTACACCTTCAAGCAGCCTCTGTGATCTCCAATTTGATGAAACATGCCAGATTTTTTTCAAAAAAAGTATAAGTAGGCAAGAACTATAGACAGAAAAGTTAAAATATCCCTTTAGAATACCCAAGAGAGAAACACTGCATTCTTCTCTTCCACCACACAAGGGTGAGAAATATCATGTCATTCCTTTAACTCATTTACAGTGTACAAGTGGAGGAACATAATCAGCTATGTGGTTCTATTAAATTTAAACAAAAAATGTTCTCCATTTTCTTAGCTTTTCTATCCTGCTTAATTTAAGCTAATAGAAACAACACTACCACTGTTATTTGGCTTTCTATTTGCCTTATTAAACCTGCATTAATAATAAATTCATGAATCTGTCAAAGATAACACACCTTTTTTGTCAAAGTTTCCAAGAAACAACATAAGGCCTCTCCAGAACAAAAATTACAGATTCTAATCAAGAGGAAAATAGTCTATAGTTAGCATTAATGAAGCTCAAGCTCCACCAGGGGAGGTTTAGACTAGATATTAGGAAAGATTTATTCACCGGGAAGGTGATCAGGCATTGAAACAGGCTGCCCAGGAAAGCAGCAGATCACTGTCCCTGGAAGCGTTCAAAAACCATGTAGATGAGGCCCTCAGTGGTATGGTTTAGTGGTGGCCTTGGCAGTGCTGGGCTAATGGTTGGATTCGACGATCTTAAAGATCTTTTCCAGCCTAGCTGATTCTGTGATTCTATGATTCTTCAGCCAGCTTTTTAGCTAAGAATACTCACACTGGTTTCTGAAACTAGAAAGAACATATTTAAAGTATAAAATTTGTTTGCATGTCAAACAATTTTTTGCATGATTTAAATAATACTATTAAAATAATACTATTTTAATACTATTTTAATCATTATCATATTGCCTAGTACAGATGAATAGACTTTACATCTGAATTGCTAAGTTCTTGCTATGGATCCTCAAGGGAGAAGATATACAGTGAGCTACAAAAAAAAAAAAATAGTTCTGTTGCAGTTAACTGCTGTTATCTACTTCATCTCCCTCTACACAGGTCTCCTGTGATCTTGATTCACAACTCACCAGTTGTTTTATGGTGATGATTAGAATCAAGATTATCAGAGCCAGTATCAGGTTTTCATTAGAGCTAGATAGCTAACACACAAATCCAGGAAAGAAGCTATAAAAGGAAAAGCCTTTTCTTCAGGTTCATGCTGTTAAAGATTGCAGACACAGGCAGTTAATATGACAATGATATCTGAGCTGTGTTAATCTGATCACAGCAATGTATTGATTGCATGTTGGCCAGCAACGACCCCTGAAAGAAAGAAGTTAATATCTATGCTTTAAATTCAGTCTTGAAATAACTGTTTCACAGTTGCTTAGGTGAAATTTCTGCCAAATAGAGATCTCTGGGTGTAGTTTCTTCCTAATATTTCAGGGAGAACAAATTTCATACTTATTTAGTAAATAGTGGTCTGGCGTAGGTACCCGTCAACCAACACTCTGAATTCAGGCCTTGCCAAGCCTGGGAGAGCAGGAGGAGGGATGTCCCACACATACTGGAGAATAGTGGCAATGGTCACACAAGAATCACTGCAGCTTGGCAAAGCCTCAATTCACTCAACTCATTTGCATTGAAAGTCCACTGGTGATTTTCTGCAAAACTGTACCCTATATCCCAGTGTCTAGTTAGTTTCATAAACTTTCTCAAACCTTAAGGCGATGTCTTCTGTAAAACTCATCCTTTATATATGGCAGAGATTTTCATCTGATCTTCCCTTCAGAAAAATATACATTGTTAAGAGCAATAATTGATCCTGTAAGTAACATCATCACATTCAGTCACATGTATGCTAGTCAAGCTCCCACTTTTCCAGGCAGAAAATTCTGTTTTTTCTGGCCAGTTCTTTTTTAGAACTTTTCTAGTCTTATTGAATGAAGAAAGACATGAAAAAATCTGCAACTTTTGTTGGGAGCTCTTTTTTTCTTTCAGTGAGAGGGTAACTTTCATTTCTATTAATATATCAGCAACCAAACTGGGAAGTGTTTGAGATATTAACCTAGAATTGAACAAGTAACCCAGAAAAACCAAGTGATTATTTTGTTAGATGATGTATGAGCACTGCATGCTCTTTAATTTTTAAACTTCCAAATTTCTCTCTTCTTTCTAACTGCACAAGAAGATATAATTACTGCTGCATGTAAAGCACTGGTTCCATTGACCTTCAACCTGCCATTATGCAGATCTAGTACTCATTATTGCAATTATCTGCAGGTTATAAACAAGCATATATTAAGTTATGTATGTAATCATTTCCCATGTTTAGCATTTTTCTATCAAAGAAAAATCAGTCTTTTACAATCTCTTACATAATAAGCTATAATTTAACTGCTCAATTGTAGAATACTATTTCTAGCAGAAGAAATTACTTTCTCAAATGTTTATGAGCTACTTGGCTTTGAAATAGTAGGTTTTCCTTTCTATCCAGATTTTAATCTTGGAAAAGCTGTATAAAGTATTCCTACAGGACTCTGTCTCTATCGTGTTCCCTAAGAGAACAAAATAAAGCGAATAGTAATTACACAAGTTCTTTATAAGAAAAGTCAAAATTATTTCAAACAAAATATTCTGTATTGCAATCTAGGTATTAGAACTGTTAATCTTACTACAGGAAAAAAACAGAAAAATATAGCATCAGGTTTGCAAATTTATGTCAATCTTGAAAAAACTATGACTTTGAAATGCTACAGCTATTTTTACTCTAAAGTTATTTTAGAGTTTCATCCAACTTGTGTAAGCTTGATTTAAGAGTGCAATTCTAGGTCAAAAAAGACTTACAGTATCCAAGCAACAAGTGATTAATTAAACTATACTTTTCAAGTTGTCATATGTCAGAAGATACCCTGAAAGCTTAAAATGCAGCTTGTCAACAAAGCATCATACTGTCCCCACCATTTATGTGTGAGGGAGATTATTTTCATGCACTTCACATAATGTGATCCTTCTTCTTCACTTTGCTCTAGTATATGGCTGGACATAGAGGTGGAAAAGGGGAAATATCAGTTATGAATGACTTTGGTCTCACTGGAAGAAACCTCCACTACAATTCTGGAGAAAATGCTGAAGTTAATGTATTTTTGTGACTCAAGACACCATAATCCTACAGCTTGAATATCATGAAAGCAATATCTGAATGATATTTATTTAGTGACACCAAGTCTATTCACCATTTTCTTCTTCTTTTTTTTTTTTTTTTTTTTTTTT
>NDXB01008006.1:55717-101534 GCA_002631895.1 Agapornis roseicollis
AAAAACAAAAAAAACAAAAACAAAATCAAAACTGAAACCAAATAATTAAAAAAACCCCCTTACTATTTTGATAAATTAATTTATCAGTAGTAAACCAAATACAATGTGCTTAACATGACAGCCACTGCTCTGACAGAGTTGTGCTCTAAACTTTTAAACAAAACCTGCCAACATTAGTGGGGAGGTCCCACAACTGTGTATGACATACCTGTTTTTCTAATCTAATCAAGGATGTACACATATAGACATTTCTACACATACACTAGCTCAGCTGTAACTTAAGCACATTCACATTAGGCTGTAAATCTGCAGTTTATACACAAGATACTTAAATGCTCTTGTACTGGGAGGTGTTGGTGAAAGAGGAAGAAATGTAGCTTTCAGGAGTTTGTCCGTCATCAGCCACGTGTTAGTAGTATCAACTCACTTCTTACAAGTATGAATGTTGTTTGAGGTACTTTCTGATCTGCGAGAATGGACTCAACACCTCCCTTTGGCCTCCCAGTTTCTAGCATGACTGATCAAAGGAGGTGAGCAAGAAACTTCAAGAAGGCAAGTTGAAGCTAAAGCACCTGTGTCTAGAATAGGGTAGGGAGGAGCCTGGAAGAAATAAAGACCTGGCATCTGCCCAGCGAGAGGCTGGCTATACAATTTAATGCTTTCTTAATGGATAAGCATCACTGAACTCATGCCATGTTCTGCTGTGCAGAAAATGAAGTACTGTGTTTCTGGTTTCTTAACCCTCTTTACAGCATATTGTCTGGTGCTACTTTGTAGTATTACCCAGTTCTTGAAGGATGTCTGTTTTGGCCTGATGTCTAGCATGTGTAGTTTCCCAGTTGGTGCCCGAGAACAGGCTTATCAGATCGAAGACCACACTGAAGATGTCCATACTTCCCTCTCTGCTGCCACATCCTTCCAGAATCTTTCTAGCTGTGATTTCTGACAGAGTGGAGAGAGAACAGAGAACAGATAGAGCAGAGATAAATAGGTTTATCTGGACTACCTAATTCATAATATTTCTTTTAGAAAGCATTTAGGATCCATCATTCCTTCAGACAAATATTTGAGATGGAGGAACAAGAAGGCTAGAAAATTTCAACTAAGAGCATTTTGGACTTGATTAATGTGAAATATTAATCCTGCTCTTTCCCTGTAGAGTATTGATAATAAGAAGAAAAACTAAATATAAATTGTTGCTTTGTAGCTTATGTAAAAGTGACTGGTTCATGACTGATTCAGTACACCTAGAATTCATCTAGAAGATAGATGAATATTTTTACCTAAGGCTTGCATTTCATGCCTGCAGCCTTAACTTTTATGCTCTGTAAGCAGTACCCCTTGTAGTAACTCATTAAGCTACAGATACTTGTATGACAAGAAGGTTTATATAGAGATAAAAGTGTAGGAGGGAAGAGTTTGACTACTGCGGTACAGCATGGAGGGCACTGAAGCATGTGGTTCAAGGAACATCACATAGGCGGTTCCTGCATTTTTTTCCTTTGTACTAAAGCTTTTTCAGCATAAAAGGCTTTTACCTTCTATGTAACACCTATTTATATCCTGACTAGCTAAACAAGCTAAACACCTGCTGTCAGTCAACACACCAAGCACTCAAAATGAGCTTAATCTCACCAGTTTGTTGTGATTTATTGATCTTTTGAAACTTGACTTACCTTAAAACACGCTAATTTTAAAACATTCTAGACAACAGTCTTGCTTCAGAGTAAACACCCATTGCATTCTCAAATGACTGCCAGCAACAGTTGCCTCATTTAATTTTGAAGTTTGTAGATCTTAAAAAAAACAGCCAGGCTTCTGCTGACTCCTGGCTTAGCAGGGTGACTATCTTTAGTCAACCCTTAATGTGCCCTCAGTCCCATTGATAAAATGGCAGCCTTAGGCTATTTTCCCTGTTATATTATCTCGGTTTAGATTAAACGTATTCACTACTAACAACAGCAGCTCCCTCCCCCACCCCACCCCCAACACCAAGATCAGGACTGAGGAGAAAGCAAAACTTGTGGCAGAAAAGAGAACGGCATCTCTACCACTGCTTTATTTCTTGCAATTGCAGCTGAGTTAGAAATCTGTGTAAGAACTTAGATTTTTATGTAATTCTCTTATCCCCATTTATTTTTTTCAGACCCTTCTGTAAACTTTCTTAAGAAAGAGAACTCTTTGTATGGTACAGTTTATTTAATGCTTTCACTATAAGGGAGAATATAACCACTTGACTCTTGAAGTATATTTTTCCAGCAGGAATACTGCACACCTACCTGTGTTGTAGGAGAGGTCTCCATCTGTCCTCTGTAAGTAAGAAGTATGGGTTTCAAAGAACAAAGGCTGTCAAAGATTGGCAGGTCTACCTATTATCTTTTCATTCTTTTTAAAAGAGCATTTTGTTGTAAACTGAAGTTGTCTTTCATCCCATTGTCTGAAAGTTGGCCTATTTCAGACTTTTTTCTTACTTGTCATTTTGGGATGTTTACCTTCTCTTTTGTGCCTTTGAAAACAACAAGGTTAATGTGATGTGTTCCAGTTAACACATGTGTTACGCTGCCACAGATTCAGTGCCTGCCTTCTGCAAAGTCAGTCATACTTCTGAATGTAGTAGCCTCATGTGATTGCTTACTACAAAGTATGTCTATGCTGAGAACAACTCTTTTCTCAAACATCCATCCATAATGGATTATGTTATGTTCCAATTTCAGCTTCAAGGAGAAGCAATCTTAGCTGAGCATAGGAATGTCAATTTTGCTGTTTCAAGAGGCTGCTGACTGCTTAAACAGAAACTCTCCTCAGTCAGCTTCTGTGCAATCACTAGCTGTCAGAAAGTGTTAGTTGTGCTCCCTGCCTTGCTCTGTATTTTTCCTATGTGCATATATTCATATAATGTCCCTGAGAGTATAATACAGTACTAAAGTAAAACCAAGTTTTTATTCTGAGACCTATGAATAGTAATAATCTCCTTTATGCCTATCTCCAACATGTGTATGCTGTGATGAATCCTATGATTGAACACAAAAACCCTTCCTCCAGCTTATTTCTTTCTCATTTGCAGTTGTTGTGTTTATGACAATGCTCTCAGTTGGAGCATGTCTAAAGAGTACTGAAAAAACAAAGATTTTACTGTTGAGAAAACTACATAGAAAGTGCTTTTGTTAACTGAAATGATGTCTTGGAAATGGGTGACATTTATTCTTGCCCCATTCCGCTAAGGGCAGAGTATCCATGAAAATGTTATAATCTACTGATAACTATACGGGAGCATCCAGCCCTGCAACAAAGAATTCCAGAAATTCATATGTCAGGAGTTGTTCTTGAAGAATAAGATTTGGTTGGTTGGCTGGTTGATTTATGTAACTTTGTTCTCATACTGCTGTCTGTCCTTTAACCCAGATTTGAATCATTGCATAGGACAGCTGGGAGGTAGTGGAGGGGAGATAATGCTCTTTAAATAATAATGAAGTTTCCATTGTCAGATATAGATTATGAAGTGTCAGAATGTTAATTTATTCCCTTTACATGTATAGAAGTTATTCTGGTTTTAGTCAGAAAATCACCATCTTCCTATAAACTCTATCAGCTTTCATGCAATCACTAGGTGACTTTCCAGAATTAGGAATAACAGCAGTGTTACTCAAAGCTAGGTGAAGAGCCATTGGCTTAATTTGTTCCAGAGGTCAGCACTACAGGCTGTCATAACACTGCAAGACAAATGAATCCAACAGAAAACAACTGCAAATTTACATCAGGGTTTTGTTGTGGGGTAAGGTTTTTCTGCTATACTGATGGATGTTGCCTTATTTTCTAGCTTGTAAACTTAATTTACCAATAATCTATTTTTAATACTCTCTTGTTAAAGCTCACATCTAAATAATAGATAATAAAATTTGAATGTCTTGGAGGTTCTGCAAGCTAAACTCTTCAGCATTTCATTATAATCAGACTACTCTGACAAAGCATCATAAAGAGAATTATTTCTATTTTCAGATGTAAAAAAAGGTCTAAAACAAATTGCTTTCCACAGATCCCAAGTCCTTGAGTTCCTCATTCTGGACAGCAGCCTTATTTGAAAAGAGAGTTCTGAATGAAGCTTTGTGCTTACCACTTCCTCAAGCAATTCTATGTTTTATTTTGGACACCTGAAGAAAGTGTATTCCACTGTAACATGAAGCCTTCCAGAACATCTGCCTAGGTACTGCAGGAGACCCTGAAGAGATTTACCAAGCTTCTTTAAGCCTGAGAGGCAAGTTCAGAGGGTGTCATGGTTTAACCCCAGCCAGTATCTAAGCAACACGCAGCCTCTTGCTTGCTCCCCTCTCAGTTGGATGCATGAGAGAACCAAAAGGGTAAAAGCGAAAAAAACTCATGTATTGACATAAGGGCAGTTTTATACGTGCAGCAAAAGCCACATACAGAAGCAAAGTACAACAATGAATTAATTCACTAGTTCCCATCAGCAGGCAGGTGTTCAGCCATCTCCAGGCAAGCAGAGCTCCAGGTAAGAGTTACTTGGTAAGATAGATGTCACAATATCCTCCCTTTCTTCTTCTCCCAGCTTTATGTGCTGAGCGTAATGCCATATAATCTGGAATATTCTTTTGGTCAGTTGGGGTCAGCCGTCCCAGCTCTGTTCCCTCCCAGCTTCTTGTGCACCCTGAGCCTGCTTGCTGGCCGAGTGGTGTGAGAAGCGGAAGAGGTACTGACTCTGTGTAAGCACTGCTCAGCTGTAAATGAAACATCCCTGTATTATCAACACTGTTTCCAGCACAAATTCAAAACATATCCCTATACTAGCTAGAATGAAGAAAACTAACTCTATCCAGTCAAAACCAGCACAGAGAACCAGCATCTCTAACAGCATGGGTTCAGGGTATGGGAAGTGGCTGAGAGCATTTTCATGCAAGGGTTCAAAGTCTGGAGGAGTCCACTCATCCTCTTCAAAACCTCTTCAAAAGCAGGCATAGCCATGTTAATGTTATATTCTATAAAACTATGGAAAGCAGCAGTGTACTTCTGTAAAAATACCAGATTTTCAAACTATCAGTAACTATCAAAAACTATCAAAATATCTATTGCTGTATAAGACTTGGAGTGTGATCTTCCTGTGGACACCTTCCCAAATGAAAGCTGTGTTCCTGATCTCTGCACATGAATTAGTACCATGGCTTGAACTGTTTTCTGGCTTTAATGGGCAGGATAAAAAAAAACACTTCATTTTTTTCAATTGAGAAACAAAAATCCACTCTTTTTTCTCATTGATGTGGATAAGTAAGGTTTATTCCACCTGTGAACATCTCAATTCTTCTTTATATCTGGCATCTATCCATGAGTACTCTTTCTTGAAATATACAGTACCTTAGCAGAATTACAGATTATGGTATATTTAATTGGGCCATCTCATACTTAGGAGAAATTCAACACCAGAGAAATTTAGATACTTGCTTACATTCAGCATAATACTAGCTGCTTCTAGGAACATACAGAATTTTCAGCTTTTACAAAGGCAACAGTACCTGCTTAAAGTTCACATTGTCAGGCAAACATATGTTAATTGTAACACCTAACATCAAAACCCCTTTATGTGTTCTTTTACAGTTGCTTTCATGTGTCTAAACATTGCCAAACACAGTAAATTATGGCAGTGATAGCAACATCTGGATGCCATGTACACAATATTGATAAATATCAATATTATGTACACATCATGTACATAATATTGATAAAGTCAAAATTTTATCCCAAAGACAGTCAAAGTCCAGAAATCATAATGAATGGAAGCAGAGAGCAGAACTGCTCCAAAATTGTTCCAACAGGCTGGAAAAATGAAAAGCCAGATCTTCAAAAGCACATAACCTCCAACAATAAAAGAATAGTTTTTAAATAATATGGGTTCTTTACATAGCTGCAGTTTGAATAAGTTTGGCTCAAACAGTTCAGGATATTTTTGGATTTTGGAAGACAGTTGAAATACAGCAAAATACCTTGGTTCATGAAGGACCCTAACATAATTCCGGGGAAATCATGATTTGAAGTGAAAGTCTTAAAAAAAAAAAAAATAATAAAATAAATCACTACCCAAATGCTACAGGGCCCACTGAAGCTTCTTGATGGAACATTATTAAAATGTGGCATGTACTTTGTTCTACATATTTCTTCTTATAAGTGGCATGTTCCAAGTGACTCAGCCTACATTTCACACAGTTTGCAAGCATGTACTTGCAAATCTATAAATTCATCCTTTAACACCACGAGCTAATGGCTTCAGTCCAACATGTCAGTATTCTGGATAGGGATACCCCTTTGGGGGTCTTGGGAAGAAATGGAAGAAATTGACATGAATTAAGGTTTATGGGATATATAGACAGATGACAATGACAGAGTTAAAGGAAAGGAGGATTTAGTAATCATGTCTTGGAGAGAAGCAGGACAGGAAGATTTCCAGAAAGAAACAACAGCTCATACTATGTGGTGGAGTCTTTGTAATAGTGAGGTGAGGGACTCAGTTAAACTGAATGGATGCTCAGAATTTCTGACAGATCTGCTAAAGCTTCCAGAGTCTTCAGGCTTGCAATCCTCTGCCCTAGATGGATTTTTTAAGGAATTAGCCAGCAGGATTAGACATTATTATGGCACTTGAAGAATATAGTTTGATCTCTTGCTTTTCCCAGTAGCATAGAAAGCCATTTTTTCCATATCATAAGTAGCTACTAATAGTCACGTTACCCAAAAATCCAGACTAAGAAACTTATCAACAGCAATGGGATGTAGATAAGCAGACACTTCTTTATTACGGCGCTGAGTACACGGGGGATAGCTTCTCCTAACGTGCACACCTTGCACCAAAATCAAGCTTCTTACATAGAGCCTACTCATACATAAACATGTTATTTCCCAACAATCATTAACATATTCTCCTCCCATTTCCGATTCTGAGCAACAAAAGTTAGAATCCTCTAGAAATGAGTCTGGGGTACAATTTGGGTAGGTACAATTTGGTGAGTCAGTGGTCGTGATCTCCCCCTGCCGGAATTATCTTTTACCTAATTCCACGGTATCCTTGGCAGGTAGCTACAAACAGTTACAGTTGGCTCTCTTTGCTCTCATTAATCTACACCTTGACAGCTACCTGCATTGTTCTACATAAACTGCTTGTACTACCTGTTGCTATGAAATGATTTTGACCTATCCCTTTGGGTGCTGGTACAGGGCTATACAGGGAATTTCATAACAGCACCTGGTTACCATACAAACATACTTCTCACTAAAACATTTCTTATAACTCTACATTATTAAAATTAAATATTATAAACTATTGATTCAATTTTTAATTACCAAAATTCTAAATATCAGTAACAGTCAGACTTTAAATTTGCTCCTTATGTTATAAGCAGGTAAGCACTGTAATACAACAAATACACTGAAAAAATGAAGGTGTATTTTTCAGATGAGCTCCACTGACCGCAGTGGCCATGTGTTAGCTGTGAATGTGGCACAAAGAAGTATTCTTTTATACTCTCTGTAGGTCCTTCATGGATTAGGTACATTTGGTGCTTAAACCCAACAAGGTCACTAAATAAAAGCCTTCTCAAGATGCTGGGTTAGGACAACGACATCTATAAATGACTCAGGAAATGGTGTAGAGACTTTTGAGGTCTTCCTAGTCAGTTCTGTTGCAGGAGTTTATCCATTCATTGTCACTCTAAAGACCACAAAAAACTTTCACCAGGTCATCTAGGTAAATAAAATGCTAAAACACTAGGACTTTGACTAGATTAGAAGTATCTTATCTTAACCTAAGTGAATGACTTTGTTATGTGATTGACTTTTGATTTATGTCCATTAAAAGTGTTAAAAATACTCACCCTTCAGCCTAAAATTAACTGTATACTGAGGAAAGTATGTCAAGGCTTACCAAAGTGCTTTACTGTAAAAGAGATGCTAGAGTGCAGAAATACTCTAGGTGATCCCAGTATAGGTTTGGATGCCCCTTTTTTTATTATTCCTACCCCAGGTACCACAGTGTCTCCTTCCCACTCCCTCATATCATCTCATCCTGTTGTATTAGATCCATCACTCTAAAAGGTGGCAGGAGACACAGATTTCTGCAAACAGCAATTAAGCACAAAGTCAGGTCTGCAAGAACAGTCCTCAAGAGAGTTGGTAGAGTAAAAAAGAAACTCCCCTGAACAGGAGTTCCTGTGACAGGAAATTCACTTTCAGTTCACCTAAATCATTGCATCTGAAAGTCCCTCCCAAACCCAACCTCACGACATCCTCTTGAAGCTGTTCCAAAAAATGCCAAATAAATATGATGAGAGATAAAGAAGTAGTGCTTAAATATTTGTTTTGTTCTTTCTAGCTAATTGAAATTGTGGCTCATAGAAAATTTCCATTAATAGACTTGCCATACTGGAAACAACTTCAATTATACTCTTTTGACACCATGAACTTGCTGGGTTAACATCCAGTTTTCCCTTTCCAGAGCTATCCTTGACTACTGATGTTCTACTATTCTTGACTTCGCTGCAGAAGTGGTGATCTCAGGAAGAAAACAGGAGATAGCTAGAGGAAGAAACCTAAATTGTTACTGTAAATCTGTCAGAAATCATCTCTTATAGTCCTTAAAGCCTAACATTGTGGTGAGAACTGACTTGGTGAATCAACATAACATGAAAGAAAGGACTGCTTTTTTTTCCCTGGAAGGTATACCTACCTCTTAGCATTCAGAAATGTCTTATTTCAAATCAACTCCAGCAACAATATACCTGTACAGACCTGGCTCTTGTGTCCTATCAGCAAGCAACTCTAGCCTGGTCTGTTTGCTATTTCAGTCAACCTTAGCTCTTACTCTCAAGAAATATATTCACTCTTCAGTTCTGAGGAGAGCAGTTATGAACATCAACCACCAGAACATGAACAAATACAATCAGTATTTCAATGACATTCTGACATATATGTGAGTGTGATTCACCCTTTTTAGAGGTGTTCAAGCCAGGCAGAGAGAAGGGCAGAAAGAAGGAAAAGGAAGTTATTAGAATAATTCGATAGCTTATACAGAAACATCTTCTCTGGCAAACAAAAAAAACGAAGCCAGAATTTTGAAGTGCAGTTCCACTATCTAGACAATATGCGTAAGACAGTTCATAGGTCATAGATAGAAGCTTTTGTCACGCTTTAAGCCCAGCCAGCAACACAGAACCACACACCCGCTCGCTCACTCCCCCAGCCTTACTCTCCCTGCTCCCAGAGGGATGGAGAGAAGAATTGAAAATGTAACCCCCATGGGTTGAGATAAGAGCAGTCCAGTAACTAAGGTATAACACAAACCACTACTGCTACCACCAATAATAACAATGATAAGGAAAATAACAAGGGAAGAGAATACAAACACTCACCACCCGCCAACCAATACCCAGCCCAACTGAGCAGTGATCTAGCCCTTTTGGGTAACCGTCCCCAGTTCTACATCCTGGGCATGACATGCTGTGGTATGGAATACCTCTTTGACTAGTTTGGGTCATGTGTCCTGTCTCTGCTTCCTCCCAGCTTCTCCTCCTCCCTGGCAGAGCATGAGAGTCACAAAGTCCATCGTCAGAGTAAACACTACTCAGCAACAGCTACAACCATTGATGTTATCAGCACTGCTTGCAGGCTGAAAGTCAAAAGCACAGCACTGCACCAACTACTAAGAAGGAGAAAAATGACTGCTACTGCTGAACCCAGGACAGCTTCCAAAAGCAATTATGAAACCAATGACCAGTTCAAAATGAAAAAAAAATAAACAAAAATACAAAAACAAAAACAAAAAAACAGTTGCATGAAATAGCAGGCAATAAGACTATTAGAATTTCTTGTCATTACTTTCCTGCCATGTCCCACTCCATTTCCTAGCCCATTAAAGTTATTTCCTTCAATAGATAACTTTCACAGAAGCCTAGAAAATCTCTATTTGCCACAAATTTCTTTTTTTCATGGAAATCTGCAATTATTCATGAGTTAGCTAATGCATTCTTTGTATATACATATATATATGTATATAAATACCACTTACAAGACTAAAGACTATAGATTCTGGGTGCTCCTTCCATTCTTATTGGATTTAGCACTATCAGAGGTGCTAGGACAGAGAAGATTCTTATTACCTGGGTCTCTGCATGCAGAAAAAGAGATACAACAAAGGTTACTACCTCTGGCAATACTTCAGTTTTACTGTGTACAGCAACAAGGCTTAAAACTCTTGAACCAAAAAGCATACAGAAAAGTTGCCAAGACATTACATTTTTATCTTTGTCAGATTCTCCCATCTTTAACATGATGTACAGCAGCCGCGACATTTCTAACTCATTAACAGATTGCAATGTTTGTTCTATTTAGGACCAAGACATATGTTATCATAGAAAAAATTCCTAGCAACTGCAAACAAAGTTTTTGGAGTTATGCCACAGAGAATCTATTACACTTTTACCAGGGAAATATGATTAAAAATCGTGCATTGATGCACACTAATGTGCATGCCTTCAACTATGTGAAGGCATTTATTCTCTTAAGAAAGTGTCTTAACCATATCTTTTTAATTAAGGTTTGCTTGAATTCCAAACTGACATTTTCTTTAGAGAAAAAGGAAGATTTGAATTAAAAAAAAAAAAAAAAAAAAAAAAAAAAAAAAAAAAAAAAAAAAAAAAAAAAAAAAAAAAAAAAAAAAAAAAAAAAAAAAAAAAAAAAAAAAAAAAAAAAAAAAAAAAAAAAAAAAAAAAAAAAAGGTTTGGAACATTCTTAATATAAATAAAACTAGTTTTATAAAATCAGAGGAGGATGCAATAACCTTGCAACACTGAATTTAAGCACTAACATGGACATCAAAGAAACAAAAATGAAAATATATACATTTCCTTGGAATAGTTTTCCAGCCTCTTAGAAGAAAACTTTATAAATGCAACTTGCAGTATTCTGCAATTAACTCTTTTCTATTTCTTCTGTTGGTGTGTTATATATTCACTGGAACTAAGACTGAAAAAAAGAAAATTAGTAGGACACTTTTATGAGGACTGAAAAACTAGCTTGAAAATATAAAGTCTGTTTGACCTAACCTTGTGGAACAACCTTGCCCTAAGATATTTAGAAAGTTTATTTCCAGTGCTTTTCATATGCCACTTAAGACAATCACTAATGATTGTCACAAATCCACAAAAGAGGATTTGAACTAAGACTATGACATCCCAAGACAGTGTATTCCTGTTTGCTGTGACCCTTCTTTCTCTCTCTTAAAGAAAGTCGGTTAAGAACCTTATTATTCATTTAGTCCAGTGATGCAGTTATTGCTCAAAATTATACAGAGGGTTGTTTGTTCAAGAATGTTTATAAACCATTCACCAGATAATTTCCCATGTTGTTGTTTTAATAAAATAAAGAATAAAGACTTTCACTAGGAGACTTAATTGTTACTCTTAATGCTACCTGATACTAATGTTATGGCAAATAACTGAACTGTAAATGAAAGACTAGCCCTAGTTACCCAGCTAGAGGTCTGTGGCATTTGCAAAGCTAAAATGCTCTCGTGAGACCTCACCTGGAATATTGTGTGCAGTTCTGATGTCCTCAACATAAAAAGGACATGGAGCTGCTAGAACAAGTCCAGCGAAGGGCCATGACGATGATCAGGGGACTGGAGCATCTCCCATACAAAGACAGGCTGGGAAAGTTGGGGCTGTTCAGCCTGGAGAAGAGAAGGCTGCGTGGTGACGTCATAGCAGCCTTCCAGTATCTGAAGAGGGCCTATAGGGATGTTGGGGAGGGACTCTTCATTAAGGACTGTAGTGACAGGACATGGAGTAACAGATTGCAACTTAAACAGGGGAGGTTTAGATTGGATCTAAGGAAGAAATTCTTTCCTGTGAGGGTGGTGAGGCACTGGAATGGGTTGCCCAAGGAAGTTGTGAGTGCTCCATCCCTGGCAGTGTTCAAGGTCAGGTTGGACAAAGCCTTGGGTGACATGGTTTAGTGTGAGATATCCCTGCTTATGTCAGGGGGATTGGAACTAGATGATTTTAAGGTCCTTTCCAACCCTAACTATTCTTTGATTCTATGATAAGATGCACAGCAGATTTCTAGAGTGTCCTGGGCTCAGAAATAGCAGTCATTTTCTCCTTCTTAGTAGCTGGTGCAGTACTGTGCTTTTGAATTTCAGCCTGCAAACAGCGCTGATAACATCAATGGTTTCAGTTGCTGCTCGGTAATGTTTGTTCTGATGACGGACTTTCTGAGTCTCACACTCTGCCAGGGAGGAGGGGAAGCCGGGAGGAAGCAGAGACAGGACACCTGACCCAAACTAGCCAAAGAGGTATTCCATACCCCAGCATGTCATGCCCAGTATATAAACTGGGGGCAGTTACCCAGAAGGGTTAGATCACTCCTCAGGTCAGGCTGGGTATAAGCCAGTGGGTGGTGAGTGTTTGTATTCTCTTCCCTTGTTATTTTCCTTATCATTGTTATTATTGGTGGTAGCAGTAGTGGTTTGTGTTATACCTTAGTTACTGGACTGCTCTTATCTCAACCCATGGGGGTTACATTTTCAATTCTTCTCTCCATCCCTCTGGGAGCAGGGAGAGTAAGGNTCCCTTGTTATTTTCCTTATCATTGTTATTATTGGTGGTAGCGGTAGTGATTTGTGTTATACCTTAGTTACTGGACTGTTCTTATCTTAACTGATGGGAGTTACATTCTTTCAATTCTTCTCTCCATCCCTCTGGGAGCAGGGGGAGAAGGCTGGGGGAGTGAGTGAGTGGCTGCATGGTTCTGTGTTGCTGGCTGGGCTTAAACCACGACACAGAGTCATACTCTTAATATAATACTCTGGATAAGCAAATTTCCCTGACTAATTATTAAGGCAAAAAGCAAAATGGGACTGGACAAGACAATAATACTGTGTATACTGCAAATGCAGACAAAATGCAACTTTTTTCAGTCTGCAAAATAGGATTTTGCTTGTCTTTTCATAAACATGAGCTTTCATTTCTGTCAGCGAAGATTCATCTAACTCTTTTTGACTATGTATGGATTGTTCTGAATCAATAACCTTCACTTACTATTATTTACTGGAATTCAATAGCCATTTCAAGATGTCATCTGCAACAAGGTCCTTATTAACACCCTTCCAGATACATACAACTCCTAAAGTTAAGAGCTAAAATGTGTTTTAACAAGCAGGACAGAACCCCTAGGTCAGAAAAGCTCTCCAACTCTGAGGCCTGGATTCAACCCATAGGCCACCACTTTTCTTACTAAAAGTTGAGATTACTAGGCATTGGTCCAATTCTTTTCTTGCCAGAAGGTGATACAGTTGGCATCAGTGGTACCATGCTGTGAACACAACTGTTGTCTTCTTACGCCACAGGAGAAAGGCCTGCTGTTAAACTTGTATTAATCAGTACTTGGGCTGAGGCAGAGAATAGAGAGAGCCAGGGATAAAATCCTCACTACCCTGGAAGAGTTACAAACATACAAGATGCATTAATAAAGACATGCAGAGACTGACATATTAACAAAGATACCAATAGGCTGGACACAAATTTGAGGGAGTGAGGCCTCTCAAATATTCAGGCATAGATGGACTATAGTTGTCTTATACTCTTGACACAGTCTATTATGGAGGCACTCAACCCAGTCCATGAAACATTGAAGAAAGGAGGAGTGCACATAAAAGAACTACTTGTGTACTCGGAGCAAAGTGGAGCTCATTGTCTCTACCTTTTAAAGCTTAAATGAGATTAAGCTTAAATAATAAAGGAAAGACAACTGTTGGAATTACATATGTTCTCTTTCTCTAAGCTAAACAGCTAAATTATGGCACCTGCACCACACGTTAGGAGAATGGGGTGTACACATGACCCAGAAGTGATAAATATATACGGAAACAGAGTGAGGTTGGAGTGTGAAGAGCAGCAAGTGGAAAGAACTCTTCAGAAGCATACTACATATATTACCATGCAGAAAAATCACAGAAGAAATTAACCTAAAGTCCCAGCTATTTTAGATCTCCATGGCACTGTTGACTTCAGTATGATTAACCTGGTACTCACTGATGGTGGTGTTCAAAGATGGTGAGCTCAAACAAAAAATGCAAGAAAACCTCCATTCAGGAATGGAAGTTTAACATTCACCTGAGAACGAATCAGGGAAATAATCTATAAGGAAGAAACAGAAACAAAGGGTAAAAAGGAAGCACCTGTTACACCAACACTGTTCTCCACTGTGCCCAAACACACACAAAATAGAGAGGGTCCATTTCCAGCTTCTGAAACAGGCACTGGTTTTCCTGACAGAAAACATAACACAGTGTTTACAGAAAAGCTTTGGGTTTAATCTACTGATTACAGAAACATTTAGTAATGAAAGAGAAAAAGAAAGTCAGGGAGGAAGTGAAGGAATGGAGAATGAGACAAGGAAGAAGGAAGGAAGAGGGGAAGGATGCAAAAGGAGTAAAGAAAGAAATGAAAAGTTGACATCAAGAGAAAGAGCAAAGAGTCTTTTGCAAAGTGAAAGTGCTTTGCAAAGACTGCATTTCTCAAACCAGACCATAGGATCTACACAAGGAAAGCTTGACTTCAGTGTGTGGAAAGACAATACTATCTGTATTTGTGGAGAGTGAAAAACCAACCCTGTACAAAAATATCACACATTGCCCCATGATTTTACAATTATTTTCCTGACCTGCAAGTTTGGTTGGTCTTGAGCAGTCACCACACAGAAGCAGGAAAGACTGTTATCTCAGAATACAACTGGAAAATTATAGAAGAGGAAGATGCATACAAAGTACAGGAAAAGCTGTCTTATTAAGCATACCACTTGGTTCAGCAGAACATGTACTTTAGTGGAAAGGAAACCTTGTACAAGCAGAGAATCTTAAAGAGAGCTCTGCTTCTCCAGCAAAATTGGAGAAAGAGAATCTTAAAGAGAGCTCTGCCTCTCCAGCAAAATTGGAGAAAGAGATCCTTAAGAGCCTTATTCCCTTCTCCCCTTTTTCCCTACATGTTAAAAAATGTAATGTCCACATAATGCCCAGTCTTTAAGTAAAAAGAAAAAACTAGGACACAGGAAACATCATGGAAAAACATAATTCCTTCCATTTCAGGAACTGCAATTTGAAGTGAGTCATAGCCCTGTGCCACTAAGTTTATAGAGCAAGACAGCAATTTCACTATCTGCATATATGGAGAAAGACAGTAACCTGCTTTCTTCCACTCATTTATGTTCCAGACCAGGAAGAATAGGTATAGCTTTCTTTTCTGCACCACCAGCATCACTAGGAGAAGGACTAGCTGGGCTGCCGGACACAGGAAGCTGTCCAGTGGACTCAGCCCATCTGCAGCTGAAGCACAGAGGTGTGTGAAGGAGAGTGACAAACACCGGCAGCATGTGTCTTACGGGCATTTGCTCATTAGACCTCTCCTCAGCTGGTGCCTCTCTACAGCATGACATTTGGCAGAGACATAATGTACCCTTCCAGAGCACTCAGATTGCTCTCTCTTCCTCACTGTCCTTTAGCTTTCAAGAGCCATTATGCAGCTTAAAGTATTTTGTGAATGCAGCTTCCTTTACATCTGCTGTTGATGCAAAAACACCAACATCACCACAAAATCCTATTTAATGTGAATTGCAGCAGCAGCCATCAGTAACTGTTTCAGCCTGTCGGAGCAAGGAGCATTTTGAAAATGCAAAACAACATTAGCAAAATAAATCAGGGTGGGAAAGGAGTAGGAGAGAATAAAAAAGATCTTGATTGCATCAAGGGCAAAGGTAAACTGGGTTCACAGGAAAAACAAGCAGCTTAGTAGTAATCAAAAATTTTGAAATGCTGGGGTTAAATTCTCATGATAAAGCCATAGCTCAAACTTTTACTTAATTACATCCTTGTACAAAGATTTTGTGTTCTCTTACATATTGTATTAAGAAGTGTTCATCCAGTAAGAAATGGAATACTGAATGATATGCTGAATCTGTTCTCTCCTGACAAATCCTATATTCCTATCCTTCTAAGAAGAGAGGACAGATCTCTGAGGAAGATCCTCTCTGCTTTGTAGAGCAAAAGCTGACATTTTCAAACCTTAATAAAAAAAGAAAAAAGACCTTGAAATGAAGGCTAAAAAACCACAACAACAAATTCTGCAAGTTAAAGACATGGCAAGTGAAAACAGATATGGCATGTGAGAATAAGCAACATGAAGAGTCTTCATCTTATGACATTTGTTGGATGGACAAACCTCAAGATGGATAATTTTCTGCTTCAAAGAAACAAAACCGTACTAAAGATGATGGCACTGCAGTAATTTCTTTAATTAATAAAGAATAATTTTAGAAAAGGAGAATATTTCAAAACTATTGCATTTTGAAGTCATCTTAGCTGGGCAACTTTATTCTTCAACACATGATAGGCAGACCATACCATATGTCTACTAAGTCTTTTGAAATGTGAAGAGCAAATGTCAAGTGGCTTAAATTCCCATTCTTAACATCTGAAAATTACAAGTCCAGAAACATGAATATTAAAAGTCATTCTCTACACCTTGAAAGGATTGCAATTTGATACAGTTTGGGAGCAATTTTATCATTTACTCAATTAGTTTTCTTTTGTTTATATTTCTCAAATAATCCTCAGTTTCCAGATTGGTTCCACATGAAAAACTTGTCACCACCTTAATACTGCAGCAACAGTGACATATTGGAGCCTCGCTTGCCCTAAATCACAGTCATGTTGCTTTAGGTTTTAGCAATCCAGAGGTTATAATCATAGGGCAGACCTCAATGCTGTGAAACCTGATGATAAAGGAAGCTGGCAGTCAAAGTAACAGTGGATATCCCATGGACTCCTAAAGATGTCCTGTCACATAGTGTTGACCCCACATTTGGCTGACCTATTGCCACACAAAACAGGAAGATATGTTAACATTTTGTGATCTTGAACTGTTTTCACCAGGAAAATTGTCACTGAGCAGAATGGGGCTCTTTCATACAAAATCCTTGTTCTCAGTTAGGCTTGTGGTATTGGGTTCTCAAGTGGTTTAAGGCTGAGGCTGCTCTGCAGATTCACTGAAGAGTTTCCTTGTCAGTGTCATCATTCTTTTTTACTTTGAAGGCAAATTAAACAAAATCCAGCTCATCTGTTATCTCACCATTTTGATGGCTTAAGATTAATGGCTCTGATAATTGCCTGTAGTGTAAGTCAAGGCAAGAAATTTTTGAGAGTTCAATGTCTTTCATAAATCCACATGTAGATGGGGTTTTTTTGATGCAATGAATGCAAACGTTGAACACAACCAAGGTGAAGTAAGCTGTCCTTGTAGACCTATCCATCCTCAGCTTTCAGCTGCAATGACATTTGTAGAAGTGGTGATGGGACTCCAGACTCCACAAAATGTAGAAAGAAAGGTTTTGTTGCATTTGGAATCTCTCTAGTCATCCTTCAGACAGAAGAAAGGGCTTCACCATATCTTTACCCTATCATAACAGCTCATTTCTGTGAGTTCCATAAGCTGGTATGTAAGTGGCATTTTCAAAGGCTATAGCAACTTAACAGTTGGGTATAAGGACAGAAGATCATGAAAAGTGGACCCATCTGGAGATCACTATGTGAAGATCACGTGCCTCCCCAAACTGCCAGAGTAGACAGCTGCATGTCTTTTGGTGAGGGAAGCAGAAAAGAGGACTGTAGAAAAGTGTTGTTTTCAGCTGACAAGGTAGGACCTCACCAGCCTGAGATCCAGGTTTGGCACAGCATGCAAACCAATTGCATGTCTTTTCCCTGCACAAAGAAGTCAGGAAGATTCAAGCCAGTTAGAGCTGTTTAGTGCCCAACCAGGTTGTATTTTAATCCTGTTTAAAACAATGCTTTATGGAATTACTCAGATCTGCCCAAGAGCAGAACAGTAGGTCTAATGCTTTTTCTTCACCTGTGGCACTCAATAGAACATTGAGGTTTCCTCAGACATATTATTTTTGAGACCTAAATAGAAAAATAATTGTTACCTTAATCATTGAGCATAGCTTAAAAAATGTATATATGGTCTTCACCAATTGCCTTTTACATAATCCTTTATTTTTGTTCTTTGTGTTTAAATATGGTATAATGTTTGAGATAGAAAGTGGCCAGAAAATTAAGCTGTTGATGTGGAAGTAGTTGAATGAAGAATTATTACATAACTTTGCTATGTCTTCTAAGTACAGTCTGCAGCTTATACAAATTCAATACAAAAAGTCTCAATTGTCTGAGCAAACAGCCTCTGAAACCAAAACACCAAGAAAAAAACAAATAGAGAAGATTTTTGTATAATTACTCTTACTACGTATACTCTATCAGAATACATGCAGAAAAAAACTATAAACAACTGCAATGTCAGAATTAATAGCATTTTCTAGCAATACGATCTAACCTATTAATATTAACCCTTTTTCCATATTGTGTTTTCTCAACTTTTTCAGAGAGTGAAAGTTTCTTACAAATATTCCTCTTTCATCCTCAGACCCTGAACTCAGCCTCTTTACCTTATTTTCAGAGGCTAAACCACAAAGCATACATAGAGCAGGGAACGTTATTCCCACCAGCAGTTCTGGCAATAGCTGTTTAAAAAGTGTTCATCCTGATTTTGGCCATTTATTCAATTTGACAGGTAAGCAGACTGTGAAAATTTTATTATACATGCCTATTCTAGTGATCTGCTAATTTAGCTCTTTTGACATCTGCATAAAATAATGATCAGTTTCTACTCATTATAACCCTGGGGAAATATCATCTATGATTAGGCTTTAGATTATTTTTTAAGCTTTTTAAGCTTCTCACACGGAAAGAAATAAAATTAAATTATATAAATTTGTGCCCTTCTAATCTGGTGGGATTGCTATCTTATAAATATGATGAAACTCATCAGAGATACATATATATATGTACTGGTAAAACTAATCTTACAGGACATAAGAATATATCTTTTACAACCAAAAGACAAAGGTTGTTTCTAAAAACAGCAGCTGGTAAGGGAAGAAAGAACAGGAATGTAGGAAAAGGAAGGAACTGCCTTGTCCATCATAAGTCTTAATATCCATTGAATTCAATGTGTTTTCATATGTAAATCAAAGATATCACAGAAACAGGAAAATTAACCCCTATCACAGACAAGTAGCTATGGTTAAAAAATAAAGCCCCAGACAGGTTTCTCTATATGCTTTCAATCAAATGCATTGTTCAACAGCCTATTGATTTCAGAGCAAGAGTAAAATTTTAGTCCTTCATTTGGGAAGCATCAGTTGTTACATTTTTCAGGCATGCCTATTATCTTAGTGCTTTCACATGGGTGGTTCTCCCTCTAAAATAAATTAAATCAGAATGAAACCATAAGCTATTACCGCATATGGCATCTTAAAGGACAAGATCTTTATGTGGTTAGTAGGTCAGCTACTGCATACTTAACCATCTGTAAAAAATTTGCTTCAGACTCTGGCACAGAGTATGTTGTACCAGATTTCACACTCACGGAAGGTCAGAGCTTTTGGATGCAGAGGCAGAGATACCCCTAGCTTCAAAGAGAGCCTTATCTTCCAAAGGTCACTGTTGGGGCTGCAGCTCTTACAGTCATACCTGCTGGTGTCTTTGAGACAGATGCTTTGTGAACTGGAACCTACCAGACATGGCAGCACAAGTCTATGTTTGGATACCTCAGTTTGTACTCTGACCGCTCCACCTAAGTCTTGGAAGGCAGATGCAGGGACTGTAAGAATGAAAACCTTGGGCCCACTGTAGGAGAGGATCTGGCTCGAGAACATCTTAAGAACCTGAATGCATGCAAGTCCATGGGACCTGATGAAATCCACCCACGGGTCCTGAAGGAGCTGGCAAATGAAGTTGCTAAGCCACTGGCAATTATATTTCAAAAGTCATGGCAGTCAGGTGAAGTTCCCAAAGACTGGAAAAGGGGAAATATAACCCCCATTTTCAAGAAGGGGAAAAGGGATGACCCGGGGAACTACAGACCAGTCAGTCTCACCTCTGTGCCTGGCAAAATTTTGGAGCAGATTCTCCTGGAAGACATTCTAAGGCACATGAAAAACAACGAGGTGCTTGGTGGCAGCCAGCATGGCTCCACTAGGCAGAAATCCTGCGTGACCAATTTGGTGGCCTTCCATGTTGGGGCAACGGAACTGATGGACAGGGGTAGAGCAGCTGATGTCTTCTACCTGGACTTGTGCAAAGCATTTGACACTGTCCCACACAGTCCTTGTCTCTAAATTGGAGAGACATCAGTTTGATAAGTGGACCACTCGGTAGATAAAGAACTGGCTGGATGGCCACATGCAAACAGTTGTGGTCAATGGCCCAGTGTCCAGCTAGAGGCCAGTGATGAGTAGTGTCCCTCAGGGATTGGTGTTGGGACTGGTCTTGTTCAACATCTTTGTCAGTGATGCTGACAGTGGGATTGAGTGCACCCTCAGCAAGTTTGCCAACGACACCAAGCTGTGTGGTTCAGTGGATACACTTGAGGGAAGGAATGCCATCCAGAGGGACCTCGACATGCTTGTGAGGTGGGCTGATGCCAAACTCATGAAGTTTAACCATGCCAAGTGCAAGCTCCTACAGCTGGGTCGGAGCAACCCCAGGCACTGATACAGGTTGGGCAGAGAGGAGATTCAGAGCAGCCCTGTGGAGAAGGACTTGGGGGTGGCGGTCGATGGGAAAATGAACATGAGCCAGCTTCAATGTGTGCTTGCACCCCAGAAAGCCAACCCTATCCTGGACTGCATCCAAAGAAGCATGACCAGCAGGTCGAATGAGGTGATCCTGCCCCTCTACTCTGCTCTCGTCAGACCTCACTTGGAGAGAGACTGTAGCAATAGGACAAGGGGTAGCAGGTTTAAACTTAAATAAGGGTAATTCAGGTTAGATATAAGAAAGAAGTTCTTTACAGTGAGGGTGGTAAGGCTCTGGAAAAATAAATGAATAAATAAAAGAAGTAGTAAGTGCTCCATCCCTGGCAGTGCTCAAGTCCAGGCTGGACAGGGCCTTGGGAAACATGCCAAGGATAAGGCGTTGTCGTGGTTTAAGCCCAGCCAGTAACTCAGCACTACACAGATGATCACTCACTCCCCACTCCCAAAAGGATGGGGAGGAGAACTGAAAGAATGAAACTCCCATGGGTTGAGATAAGAACAGTTCAGTAGCTAAGGTATAACAAAAACCAATATTGCTATCACTAATAATAATGATAAGGGAAATAACAAGGGAAGAGAATACAACTGATCACCACCTGACGACTGATACCCAGCCTCACCCATGCAGTGATCTAGCCCTTCTGGGTAACTCCCCCCACTTTATATACTGAGCGTGACAGCCTGTGGTATGGAATACCTCTTTGACTAGCTTGAGTCAGGTGTCCTGTCTCTCCTTCCTCCCAGCTTCCACTCCTCCCTGGCAGAGCATGAGACTCACAATGTCCTTGGTCAGAGTAAACATTACTGAACAGCAGCTGAAGCTATCAGTGTTATCAGCGCTGCTTGCAGGATGAAGGTCAAAAGCACAACACTGCATCAGCTACTAAGAAGGAGAAAAATGACTGTTACTGTTGAACCCAGCACAGGCATCCTTGCCCATGGCAGGGGGGTTGGAACTAGATGATGTTAAGGTCCTTTCCAACCCAAACAATCTATGATTCTATGACATCGCATCCATGCTATGCAAAACCAATGAAAGTCCTCACAGCATCTTAGTCTGTGTTGCAGCAAGAGAGCTATAAGATCCTTCCTTGCCCTGTTACACTAAACAGCACTTGAGTGCTGTTCTTGCTACATGGCTGCACAAGGCTGGATGCCACATGAAGGGCCTTTTCTATTTGGGTGCTGGGATCCCACCACACCAATTCCAGTATCCAGAAAACAAGGAAGAGAAGCCTGCAGGTACAGACCTCAGCTGACCCCCTGTGACCCTTTCAGATGCCTGAAGTAGACAGGTCTCATGTGAGAAGCAGTTTTTATCTGAACTGCCTCTGGGTTCCCAAGCAGGCACACCAGTTACCTTGCATGCAGTACTGACTTTCGTCCCTTCTGTCCTCATTACAGTTATACAAGCCCCTAATTTAAGTAACAAATATACGCATATAGAAATACTCACATACATGGGTGGTGCATAAGGTAAACATACTTACAAAACCATCTGCATTATGTACCTACTTCAGCATAAACCATGTCAGAACAATCTGTTCCCCAAATGATTTCAGCTACAGAGGTAGGAGCACATGCACTGAGAACTGGGAAGTCATATAATGACTTCGTAACAACAACACCAAAAGGAATTTTCATTTTCAATTGCAGCTTCCCAATTGTGTTCATTGAACCCTCTCATCTAATGTTAACTTCAGCCGTCAGTATGCGATCGCTGCTGTACCATCAGTGTTATTAACAGGTATTTTGCTAACGTATATCCCTACCTGTTGAAGTCAAGTTCAGCTGGGAGTAAGACAATCAGATCAGAAGAAGCAAAACAGTCCACTTTATAGAAAGACCACTTTGAACTGAATTTTCTATTATACTATTTTCCCTGCCACAATTTTATTTTTATTTATAATTATTTATAATTTTATGTAATTTTCTCATAGCAATGTCTTCAGACTTTAGGTTTTCAGTATAGGCAAAGTGCATCAATTAAGTAGTATTCCCTTTATCAGAAGTGTATCTGGGGCAGGAGAAGGAGTAACTCCTACTCTTATGGCTAATGCTTCTTATTTCTGCCACACCCATCTCAAGTTACTTAACCTCCTTCCATATACCTACTATTTAAATTAGCGAAGATAAATTTAACTTAATTAAAACTGCCAAGAGAAGTGCTTACTTTTCTTAAAAAAAATAAGAGATTGATGGGATATGTTAAAACCTCCTTTGTTTGTTTGTTTGTTTTGGGAAAGTACTATGAAAATCAGAAGTTTGGCTAAAGCTTCATAACTTTTGTCCTGGGTTCAGCAGTAACAGTCATTTTTATTCCTTCTTAGTAGCTGATGCAGTGTTGTGCTTTTGACTTTCATCCTGCAAGCAGCACTGATAACACTGATGGCTTCAGCTGCTTTTCAGTAATGTTTACTCTGACCAAGGACATTGTGAGTCTCATGCTCTGCCAGGGAGGAGTGGAAGCTGGGAGGAAGGAGAGACAGGACACCTGAACCAAAGTAGCCAAAGAGGTATTCCATACCACAGGCTGTCACGCTCAGTATATAAAGTGGGGAGAGTTACCCAGAAGGGCTAGATCGCTGCTTGGGTGAGGCTGGGTATCAGTCGTCAGGAGTATTGTGTGCAGTTCTGGTGTCCTCAACATAGAAAGGACATGGAACTGTTGGAACAAATCCAGAAGTCAGAGGAGGGCCACGAGGATGATCAGGGGATTGGAGCATCTCCTGTATGAAGATAGGCTGAGAAAGTTGGGGCTGTTCAGCCTGGAGAAGTCTGCATGGAGACCTCATAGCAACCTTCCAGTATTTGAAGGTGGGGCTGGACTGTTCATTAGGGACTGTAGTGAAACGACAAGGAATAATGGATTAAAACTTAAACAGGGAAAGTTTAGATTGGATATAAGGAAGAAATTATTTACTGTGAGGGTGGTGAGGCACTGGAATGGGTTGCCCAGGGAGGTTGTGGATTCTCCATCCCTGGCAGTGCTCAACGCCAGGTTGGATGAAGCCTTGGGTGACATGGTTTAGTATGAGGTGTCCCTGCTTATAGCAGGGGGATTGGAACTAGATGATCTTAAGGTCCTTTCCAACCCTAACTGTTCTATGGTTCTAGCAAACATCAGTTGTAGAGTCAACACATATGTTTCACCTGTGAGTTTTATTTCTTTCTTTCAATGCTTNTAGTATGAGGTGTCCCTGCTTATAGCAGGGGGATTGGAACTATATGATCTTCAGGTCCTTTCCAACCTTAACTATTCTATGATTCTATGATCATTATTATTGGTGGTAGCAGCCATGATTTGTGTTATACCTTAGTTACTTGGACTGTTCTTATCTCAACCCATGGGAGTTACATTCTTTCAATTCTCCTGGCCATTCCTCCAGGAGTGTGGGGGGCAGGAAGGAGGCGGGAGGGAGTGAGCAAGCAGGCTGCATGGCTGAGTTACAAGCTGGGCTTAAACCACGACAGTTTTCAAGTACGAAAAAGCATAATCTGGGAAGAAAATGCAGAGAACAACTCCAGAAAACCTATCAAGGAAAAAAAAAATAGAAACCCAAACACAAACTCCACCAGCAGAACATGCTATTATAGAACATCTGTAGATGAGCTACAGAAAGAATGAGGATTTTATTACTGTTTCATTTTTGTCTCTCCCTCCCCCCTCAAATACAACTTTCAAACCCCCTGGACCCTGTCACAATGTCTACTGCAGTAATAAATGACTGAATGACCTTGGAAATGGAATAATTTATGAAAATGTGTTTCTCTGCTGCTCAGCTACTCTGTAACCCACTTCTTCAGTCTGACTCATAACAGCAAAGATTAGAATTAATAAATCCTGATCCTTAATTCTATTTTACCTTCTAGTAGCCTATCTTGCAGACACTGCTCCATCTAAATTTGTTGTAAACAGAAGGGTTTGTTATTTTTAATCATGTAATTACATTTGTGTTATCCTTATTGGAATTGAGGAGAGTAACTCAGGAAGATAAGGAAATACTCTGGGGTCTTGGCACATAATGTAACCAAAAAAAAAGTGCAAACTACGACAGCAGTAGCTTGAAAGCAGTCCAGATCAATGTCAACTCAGGATTATGAAATATAGGAGTAACTACTAGGTGCACATGTCCTTAGACAAAGGTAAAAATCTATTTAAATTTATCTAGACAGTTGTGAACTGGTCTTCATAACAGATATATATCTTTCTACAGTTAGGCTGTAACCACAGGCAGAGTTTCTCAATTCAAGAAAATATTTAAGACACACAGTAGAGAGTAAAACATCAATGATCCATAAAATTACCTTAAATAACAAATACGTACACTCCTGCAAACATATGCAAGCTGTCAAATTGATGGAAAACAATTTATAAAAATTTAGCACCATTTTATCTTGATTGGAAATGAGAGCCATGATGGCAGCACCACAACAACTGTTCCTTGCATATTTAAATAAAAATATGATGGTCCTAGGATTTTAAAAGATCCAAACACTTTTCTGTAAAATAAAAGTAAAGTATCATAATTCTTAACAGTAGCTAAACTGAATTCTCATCTTTCCATGTAGCTTCCTGTGCTAAGGGGACCACCCACATAGAAACATCCTTTTCTGTGGCCAGAGAAATCTGATGGGTAGGGAAGAGGTGTAGAGGTTGGTAAGATCATTTGATTCCCTCTAGATGTTATCACTTTCCAGTTTGATTTTAGGTACTCCCCAAGATGGTTTAGCAAGACTTTGCACTTCCTTAATCACAACATTTATTTATTGACATACAGGAAAGTTCAGAGATACATGAGCTCCTCCCTGCCTGGAAGTGTACCAAAGGGTGCCTAAGTCTCAAACAGAACAGTAACACAAAAGGTTTTGGTTTTAAAAGAGGTTGCCGAGAGACAGAATTTCATACATTATTCCTATTTAAAGAACCAGAAGAAAGATCTTTTAAATATGCTTTTAGAGAAGATGGAAGTAGCAAAGGTTGATTTAACTAACAGAAGGTCAAATGCTTCCTCTGTCAATGTGGCATAAATCTTGAGTTCTCATGAAATCAGAGCTATAGCCTGAAAATTTCAAACAGAAAAGTCAGCTTATGAAAACGTACAACAGAAACCATCTCTCAAACCACCTTTTCACTGTCATCACCAAGTAAATTAAAGGGATGGAACAATCTCATGTTTCAAGAGATCCAAGGTCTGAAAATTTTTCAACCAGTCGAACCAAATATGCTTTTATATTAAAAGCGGAGCCCTGCAGTTCATGTTGTTACCCCTTCTGATTAACAGGAAATAAAAAAATAATTAAAAACTCCTAAAAGAACCCATGAAAACAGAAGGGGGCTCCCCAGTCCCCTATGTGTCCTGAAGTATTTTAGGGAAGGCCATTTCCCTGTCCCTCTATAGCAGCGTATGCTGAACTTTGGTAGAGTTGCTTCTACTCTATCCTGTGGGAGAAGCTTGCAACATCATTTTTTAATGATGAAGTTACAAACAGAAGAAAGCAACATTTTCCCCATGTTTTTCAGTATTTAGACCTAAAATCACACCATATTATACACGAAAATGACAGAACATCTGTACTGTAAGATCCATTCTTAGGAATATTCTCTGAATTTCTGATGTTTGAGTCATGAAAAAATAAATATAGAATCAAAGAAAAACTAGGACTGGAAGGGATTTCAGAGAAGTCACACAATTACATCCCTTTGCCCCAAGCCAAGAACATCTTTCAGTGTTTTAAATCCATGTATTAATAGTGATCTATTAAACTGGACTTATAAACCGCTTGTAAACTACCAAAGAGAGTAAGTAAAGCTTTTTCTTTGTCAAAGCACTGTACATACTGCAGTGTAGGGTACATGAACAGCAAAGCTGGCAAAAAAATATGCCAAAAACATTATCTCAACAGGCCATCGGTGAAGAAAAACAAGAATACAAAAAATTGGATGCACACTAAAGCATGTTTACAGGTTCTCTTGTTTACTGCCCTCATTGTAGACATCAGCAATTTCCTAATTAAAAAAAATAATAAATTAAGGCTATATCTATAATTTTCTCTGTCCACATTTTCATTACATTACTACATCTTTTGTACACCCCTCTCTCTGTTTCTAGCTCCCTGAATACCCAGTAGGTACAGGAAAATATTCCTAAGCACACAACAGAAAAACTAGATGATCTCTTCAAATCAGTGACTTTCAAAATGACAGAGGATGTGGATCTGTACACTGAGTTTCTACTTAGCTGATTCCTAGCAGTTTGCAGGAGACAATTATTATTTCAGGGTAGTGTCTCCTCTCTGTCCCCTGAGGAATAATTTGGTGCATCCTAAATCACCTGTACCTAAATATCCAAAAGATGTTGCTCTTCTTTCTTCTTAAAGCATTCAGAAGAAGATATTCCTTAACTTCCCTAGGTAACTTCTTTATTGGTCATCTATCTTTAGTGCAAAAAGTTTTACCCATTGTCTCATCAGTTCTTTTTTCTTCTCTTTAGCTGGAAGTTACTTTTAACTACCCATGTAGAGGTCATGCGGAATGGTTTATTTGTGTCCCTTATGCAAGTATTTTAGTTCTGGAAAACAGCTACTGTTAATTTCCCTTCAGCCTTACATTTCTAAGATGAATACAGCTAATTCATTCAACCTTTCCTCATAGGCCCTGTTTCATAAATCTGCTATAATGCCTTCTGTTCCATCCTGTACTCTGTCCAGTTTGCAGTCAACATTCTTCCAGTCCTCTGCTTACAGTGGGACTCAGTGCCCAGCCCCAGCCTTACCAGTGCCAAGGAGTGGGGCATAATTTCCTCCCACATCTGACATTCGATGTTTCTTATAAGAGGTGCTTTTACTGTGACTTCCCTTCTTCCCCCCTCCCCAATAGCTAACCTCAGTCTGTGATCTACTGCATCTACTACCTGCCTTTTCTTTGTTCACTTGATTTTATTTTTATTTTTGCTTTAAACACAGTACATTGCATTTGCACTTATTGGATATCATCTCACTGATACTGTGCACTTTCTTCAATTTATCAAAATCATATTTAATTTTAAACCCATTACCCATTGTGCTCTCACACCTTCACAGCTCCACACAATTTGGGTTAACACATTTCAATTTCATCTTCTAAGGCATTAAAGAAGACATTACATCTTTGCTACAATTAACCCTCAGGACAACACTTGTAACATCTTTCCCAATATAAGGCAGCAGGTCCACAGGCCCTAAATCTGTATCATATCCTACTATGCAGCTTATGTGAATGCCTCGTTAGCACCATGTCAGGAATCAATACACCACATCTTCTGTTTCTCTCATGCCCAGCAAAACCAGGTGTCCTATCAGGAAAAAGTGTTAGATTAGATTAGACCTGATATTGTAATTAATTAGGAAAATTTGAGGGCTTCAGCCGTAATCCATGGAGAGTTTTGAAGTGAACCTACTGGCAGGTACTTCTGTTATTGGTTTGTGTGCTGGAGTGGTTTTGATTTGTTTATTTTGGTTTGTTTATGATTCATGTATGATCAATTCTTAAGGAAAATTCAAGGTCTCAAAAGGAAAGCTCAAGACAAAACTGCACATGGGTCCCCAGGAACAGGAATTTCAGTCCTTATGGGGCATCTATCGTCATCCTACCCCTGCAAACTCTTACTGCTTCTGTCATTAGCAACCTGTAGTTCACGTTGCTACTAGTACATCAAGTCCAAGTACTACCTTTCCACCTTCTGGTGACGTGTCCTTCCCTCTCAGTTGGTAACGTAAACCTATATTAGCATATGCCTATACACACAGTTATGCATGTAAAATCCAAAAGTGAAGATAAAGCAAATATATGGAAAAAATCATCAAAGATATTGTTAGCTAGTACAGCTTCCTGAATTATACAACTGAGAATAAAAACTACCTTGCAAGTGTTCAGCCATTGTGTCTGAAACACACTCTGGCTTTCAAGTTCTCCTAGCAATTCGCCTAGGACCAGAATGAAAAATCCACAGGATCTAATAACATCCTGATCTTCCACCACCAAGGCTGGTAAAAGAAAAGAAGTGTCTGGTGTATATTGCATGAGTTGATATCACCACTTTCAGAGACAGGTAACATAACACTCACCCTGCAGCCTCCAGACTTTCCTCAAAGTGCAGGACCGGAAGGTAAATAAATGTCCAACCCAGTGACCAGCATGAATCACTGGTCTTTTACAGAGTTACTTCTCCTGAATTTACAGAAACATAAAGATTCATGGTCTCTATCCTATACCTACCTGATAGGAAGTTTTCTGTTCATCTCCGTCTCCTCCCAGTCCTCTTGATTTCAGTCATTTTGGCACAGCCGCCAGCCTCAGCAGTCTCAGAGCACAGAAATGCAGTTGTCACAGAAATGTGTTTCTGTACTTCTTTGTGGCTCCCATCATTTTGATTCAATTACATTTCGGTGCATAGATACGAAGTATCAGCAGAACTTGGCTTCTAATTCTGTCTCTTATGACAAAACTGCTATTTGCTGCATTGTGTGCATCAAGCAGCCTTGCTTTATTGCAGTTCTTTTTTATGATGATCTAGGACAAGCTTTATCAACAAAACATCTAAATTCCTGTTCTCTCATCTTTCTTTATGATCTAAAAGAAAATTGGCACTTGATATGTCTAAAATAAGTTCCATAATGGCAGCAAAACTGCTCAAATACATTCAGTGTGCTGAAAATATCAGATAAATGGCAGGCTTGGCTCATGTTAACAAGCATTGAACTTTTTGTGTTTTTTTCATCTGTGACAAAATTCAGCACTTACCAGCCATTAAGGTTGCATTGTGCAAGTCAAAAATGCAGACAGATATTCTGAGAGAATTTTAATCATATAATCACTGTGCAAGATACTCAGATACTGTATGCTCAGATTTTTTACTTTTTTCTCCTCTTAACAAAACATGCACATAGACAAAATCAAGAATTTTAAGATACAAGATTCTATTTATGTTCATCAAAACAGCTGTTTTGATGATGCCCTGCATGACATCCTTTTCTCTAAATTGGAGAGACATCAGTTTGATAGGTGGACCACTCAGTGGATAAAGAACTGGCTGGATGGCTGCGTGCAAAACGTTGTGGTCAACGGCTCAATGTTGGAGCCAGCTGGAGACCAGGAATGAGTGGTGTTCTTCAGGTGTTGGTGTTGGGACTGGTCTTGTTCAACATCTTTGTCAGTGATGCTGACAGTGGGATTGAATGTGCCCTCAGCAAGTTTGCCGATAACACCAAGCTGTGTGGTTCGGTGGATACACTTGAGGGAAGGAATGCCATCAGAGGGACCTCGACACGCTTGTGAGGTGGGCTGATGCCAAACTCATGAAGTTTAACCATGCCAAGTGCAAGGTCCTACACCTGGGTTGGAGCAATCCCAGGCACAGCTACAGGTTGGGCAGAGAGGAGATTCAGAGCAACCCTGTGGAGAAGGACTTGGGGGTGGCAGTCGATGGGAAAATGAACATGAGCCAGCTTCAATGTGTGCTTGCACCCCAGAAAGCCAACCCTATCCTGGACTGCATCCAAAGGAACATGACCAGCAGGTCGAAGGAGGTGATCCTGCCCCTCTGCTCTCGTCAGACCTCGCCTGGAGTATTGTGTGCAGTTCTGGTGTCCTCAACACAAAAAGGACATGGAACTGTTGGAACAAGTCCAGAGGAGGGCCATGAGGATGATCAGTGGGACTGGAGCATCTCCCATACAAAGACAGGCTGAGAAAGTTGGGACTGTTCAGCCTAGAGAAGAGAAGGCTGCCTGGAGACCTCATAGCAACCTTCCAGTATCTGAAGGGGGCCTATAGGGATGCTGAGGAGGAACTCTTCATTAAGAACTGTAGTGACAGGACAAAGGGTAATGGGTTCAAACTTAAACAAGGGAAGTTTAGCTTGGATATAAGGAGGAAGTTTATCACCATGAGGGTGGTAAGGCACTGGAATGGGTTGCCCAAGGAAGCCGTGAATGCTCCATCCCCGGCAGTGTTCAAGGCCAGGTTGAATGAAGCCTTGGGTGACATGGTTTAGTGTGAGGTGTGCCTCATGGCAAGGGGGTTGGAACTAAATGATCTTAAGGTCCTTTCCAACCCTAACTATTCTATGATTCTATGGCAGGATTTGATGACACCACCAAAAGGTCATATCCTAAAGCAGTGAGAAAAGCTACAGACAGTGGGATGTTTTGAAACTCCTGACATCTATAAATGATGCCAAAGGGGATTAGAGCAACTTTATTACAGCACAAACAGGCACTGAATATGCCACTCTTTAATTGTTGACATTCAGAGTAAAATCTACCTGAACTAAATGTGACAATCTTCAACTCTTGCAGTTCTTGTTTCTGTTACCATCAGTGTGATAGTATGTAGTATCAGCATCTCTTTCCTATAGACCTAGTTTAGGCACTGTACAGTAGAACAACAAAACAGGACCTTTGAAAGAGCTCATACAGTCTAAATACAAGGAAAACAATAGAAATGGAGCTGCAGAAGGACAAAAGGAGGCATACACCAGGTTGCTCATCACAGCTTCTCAGCCTCTCAGCTGACTGCCACTATGAAAACCAATAAATACTTTAATAGAGCACTCATAAAAACAAAAGGAAAGGAGAAAGGAGTATAAGGTGAGTAAAGGAATGTCGGCTCCTACCAGCCATTCTCAGCCATGTAAGATTTTTATCTTTAGAGAAAGCAAAGCTTTATCTCTGTTTTAATCAATTCGTCACTGTGTGGAAAAGATGGAGGTGACATCCTTGGATGCACAATGAAAGGATTTAAATGAAAGCAGAAAGGTTCATGACTTCATGTTGTCTTCAGTTTTACCTGTCCCATTTAAAGGTATCTGTGGGCTTCTAGGCTTGCTGGTTCAAGATGGAATTATTTCTGAAAATTGGATTTCTGGAAATCAAAAGCAGAAGCACACTTCTCATACTAGCCATATGTGAAACTCAAACCAATTGGAATGTAATTTTAGGCTAGTGACATATAAGAGGCAAAAAAGAGAATCTTTCTCATGATCTGAATTTTCAGGCTTCAGGAACTGAAACGAAGAGAGCTGTCTCCAAAAAAGAAAAACCAAAAAGCTCTCAAAATCCATAACTAAAAGTTCTCAATAAGCAAAACCAGCCTGGAATGCTCACGAGGCAGACCATTTTTATATCCTTTTCAGCTAAATTAAAAACGTAGATAAGCTTCAAAAATGTCTTGATTTTCAGAGCTCTCATTTTCTTCCCCTGAAGGGAGGAGCCCAGATATTAAAAAATTCTCAGGGAACAGATAACTCCTGCAGCTTTTCTTCAGAGCACTTAAAGGCCAATCACTTCATCTAAACCAGGAGCAGAGCTCTTCAGAAAGGCTTTCTAGCAAACCTTTGACTGTTTGCCTAGCCAAGATATGTGGCTTTCACAACTGGCACCTGCAACAAAAGCAGGAGCCAACTTGTGTTATCAAATGATGTTTATGAGACAAATAACTGCTAGGGATCAGAGAGACAGAAACCCAGGACAACTGGACCCCAGTTCTAGCTGTGAGTTTGATGGGTTTTGTGGTTACTCTGTAAGGGTGCTTTTCATCCTGAGATCTGAGGATGTATTAACCTTGACTGATCAATCATTGCAACATCCTAACACAATGACAGGCAAGTATTTATGAGACTTGAAAAATTATAAGTGAAGTTGAAGTGATGAGAAATTCCATTTCTGCTATGATTTCAGAAGTTATCTTGGGTTTTCTGGGTTGACATGAGCAGTAAGACAAAGAGACATACTGTATCTTTACTACAAGTACATTTTTTTTGATTGCTGTCATAGCACTGCACCATGTCTTTATAGTACTGTTTTTAGCCAGTGGCATGGGTTATATCAGGTGTTAGTTTCATCTTCATTTTCTTTAAATTGGATGATTTTTACCATAAGGATTCCTAAGAAGCCTCTTCACATTATAACAAATGTCAGTGAACATCCATGAGTCACCGCTCATTTGCTCAGGCTAGTGGCCTCTGGCTATCTCAGCTCTTGACATATTAGCCACATGAAAATATATGCAACCATTCCTTATGCATTTCTAGAAACACATTTCTGTCTGGCTTTTCTGGTTACTAATCCCACATCTCATTTGGTAGCTTTATGAAAATAATGAGAATTACACTACACACCTTCTCACAGAGAGTATTTTTAAATCCTCCTACAATAACTCAGAACAAGCCCAAAGTAAGCCAAAACTAGCAAAGATTTAAAAAAGCACACCTGATATTAACATTCTGACTTTTTTGTGTCTATAGCCAGAAGGATAATAAAACAGACGGGATAAACCAGTGCATTAACTTATAATTTCATTCAAGATTCCAGAGGCCACTAAAGAAGGAAAAAAAGTTGTACTGTATTACTTAGTTCTTGCTTTGTCTGAAGTTCCTTGTTTAAGAATGAGGTTGAAAGAATGAGTGAAATTCTAACATGCATGAAATCTGTGTTGTAAAATCACAGTCCAGCTTTTCCACTTGAGTCAGGCATGTGTGGGGTGTGGTGCATTTTTTTAAAGGAGACTTCAAAACCTAGATTCTTCTATTATCTCTTTGCCTCAGCATGAAATCTGAATGAAGTGACACATCAATGGTCAGAATTTAGCTAACTTAACGAAAACATCTGCCCTGAAAAGCATTCAGCAGGTGCTGTCAGAAAGCTTCATAAGTCACCATGGCCTTAATAAGCTTTGCCAAGTGACCTGTGAAGAGCAAGAGGAAGATGAAGAACACTATTTGCTTTTCTTGACTCTTCAGTGTCTTCAATTTACTGTTCACACTCTCTTCTCCGTTTCCTTCAAGTAAGACTATTGATTGCAATATCTGACTCGTGCCAGACCAGAATTTGATCTTTCACAACATGGAAACTGTAACACATACCTTTTGCTATTTTCCCTTTGAATGGCAGAATGTCATGTATTGCCATCATGCTTTATTTCACCTGAGTATGACTGAGTATAGTGAGTTGCTATTTGCCCATTAAACTTGTAATGAACACAGAAAAGTCTTTCTCAGCCCCAGCCCACATGGATAGACTGGGTGTAGGAAAATGCTGTGAAGTATAAGAAAGGTACTGGATTCTAAGAACAGATGTCCTAGAGAACCAGGTTTTTGTTTTGGTTTACTGGGACCACCATAAGCAAAGGGGAAAAAAACTATATGCAAAATTTAAGACCAGTCTGGGTGTGTGTCATGGTTTAAGCCCAGCCGTAAATCAGGCCACACAGTCTCTGTCTCACTCTACCCCTGTTCCCTCCACCCCACTTCCAGAGGGATGGGGAGGACTATCGAAAGAATGTAACTCCCACAGGTTGAGATGAGAACAGTCCAGTAACTAAGGTGTAACGCAAACCACTGCTGGTACCACCAATAATAATAATGATAAGGGAAATAACAAGGGAAGAGAACACAACCGCTCACCACCTGACGACTGATACCCAGTCTGACCGAGCAGCAATCTAGCCCTTCTGGGTAACTGTCTCCAGTTCTACATCCTGGGTGTGATGTGCTGTGGTATGGAATACCTCTTTGGCTAGCTTGGGTATCAGGTGTCCTGTCTCTCCTTCCTCCCAGCTTCCACTCCTCCCTGGCAGAGCATGAGACTCAAAATGTCCTTGGTCAAAATGTCCTTGGTCAAAGTAAACATTACTGAGCAGCAACTAAAAACACCGGTGTTATCAGTGCTGTTCCCAGGACGAAAGTCTAAAACACAGCACTGCACCAGCTACTAAGAAGGAGAAAAATGACTGCTACTGCTGAACCCAGGACAATGTGAACTGAGGTTAGCTCCTAGTCAATTTTTGTTTTGATTTCTGATTTCTAAGAAAAACTATGCCACAAGGGCTGTCACTGTATGCTTCCATATTAGACTTGGAGTAACACATACATGCACAATGCGTAGCAAATCCTCCAGTTTAGAGGACGCTGTGGAACTCTGAATAAATCTCATTTAAGTTTGAATATATTTTCCATGTACATGCTGTATTCACCTGCCTCCACAAAGTGAGATGTTTGATTAGCAGTTGCAAGCTGAGTGGCAGAACCCCCTTTCCTACCAGCCTAGGTCAGATGATGGAGCAGGATAATTTCAGGAGACTTCAGATGTGGACACATTTGAGGTTCCCCAGCACATCACAGAAATGCATACTTCTTGTCCCCATATCCCTACAGGTCCCCATATCCCTAAGGGTCATGAGTCTGAGGGAAGGCATGAGATCTCAGCACTGTGGCAAGCAACCATGAGTTACTGCCTCCTTATTCTTGCACTCTTTCCCCTTCCCAACAATAAGGCATATCTGTGATCAATGATAATTTGCGAAGTCAGACTTTTCTGAAACCAAACTGTGGCCATCTTTTGTCAAGCAACTGGATTTCACGTTAAGTGCTTGGCTGTCATGTAGCTACACTGCATAACTGTGAGGAATTCACTTATTTACTAAGCAGGAAGTTTTCATCTACTAGGGACACCAGAAACAAATATGTAACAGGTTATTTCACTCCCAACTTGTGTAAATTTTACAAAATCTAATCAGCACGGTGGTATACTATTCAAGCAAGGATGATAATTCAGACAAAAAGAAAGATTGTTTTATTTTAATAATAAAGCTCGCTTGTCCCTGGAACTGTGCAAGATGCAAGAAATATTGAATTACTGTGGGTCCAAACATGCACTTTTTTTTGGAATGGAATATTTCAAAGCAATGTAACTAAGCCTGGAGTGTTTGTGATAGTTGGAATACATTTGGCTGGTTACTAGAGTGATATCTAGTAGCAGTTTTACCAAACCTGGTGTGTCTGAGGTGGCTTAAATTTGTCTGGCTACTATTGGCTGCCTTGACTAACAGGCAGGTCAGGAAAAAATGTACTGAATCATCACTGAAGTTAATGTATTCAGTAATTCAGACATTCCGTAATGTCCTTGCATGCTTACTAAGCACAATCTAATGAATTTTAGACTTCCACCATAAAAATATGAGGAATTGTTCCATTGCATTCCAAGAGTTTTAATTATTATTAATTGCATCTCTTCCCCCAGTCTACTATGAGACTTTTCATGAAATACTACAAGTCACTAATCTTTGCATCTTTGAAACTCCCTAGCTTTTAGAGGCATAACTTAAGCCCAGGCACCACTGATCCAGGCAACACTGAGCATGAGTGCGCTGTAGCCAGAGCTACCAACATGCTGACCACTGCCTATTTATCACCTTTGTGAGATCATGAGAGAAAGCCTCCAGTTAGTCCATAAAGCCATATCCAGTTTTCACAGTGCTCTCTGGGGCAAGAAACATGTGTGTAATGGAGAAGTTACATAGGTGGCCCATGTTCCAAAAATATTTATAAGGAACCAGGCAGTGCTGGAAGATTAGGAGAGAGACAAACAAAACCTATTGTAATAATTTGCTGATAATTTTTAATTCAGGAGATGCTAATCTTAAAAGATGTTTAGTCCTCTAAAACAACTTGCTTGAAGTCTCTCCTAGTTTATGGTATCCATTATTAGCATTGAATTAATATTGTTTTCACACCCCTTTTCTGACCTTTTCTAAGTATTTGAAATGTCATGAATCTCAAGTGAAGCACAAAATATCTAACTTCCCCCATTAAATATTCTTGTTATGGGTTAGAAGAGACAAAAACCTAAACAACTGTAGAGGAGAGATTATAAACCTGTATTTATAACCACATTCTAACAAAAATAAGGCAAAATAAATGGGTCAGTAGAGAAATAACAACAAAACAGCTCAAAGAAAAGGGGCCAAATCTTCAGCTAATATAAACTGTAGCTTCATTAAAGTCAATGGATCTATGCCTGTGTACACCAACAAAAAATATGGCTCTGGATCTCGGCTTCTGCTAGTGCAGGCCATACGGTAAACCTTCACATCACTGAGTTCTCTTCATAAATGAACGATTGTATTTAGCTAACTTGAAGTACAAGTTTCCTCTGTGTGACATGAATAACAGCTATGAATAATTCATGATGGAAAAATTACAGATGTACAGTGTTTTTCCATCATTTTACCATAAGACTTGCACTTAGCCCACTCAGATTGTATCAATTCTAGAGACTTAAGTCAGGCAAAGCAACATATATGTCACATAAGAAATAATTGTTTGGTTAACACCTGACATCAGCAATACCTTTCTCACAAACATACTCATATTTGCTTGAACTTTGGCAACACTGTAAAGAATAAAAGACTGAGAATGAAAATGAGAGTGACAGACCCAGCTGACTTTCAAAAAACCTTTTGTACACAGAGATATTAATCAAAGTACCTCCTGAGCCTTCAATTGTAAAAGTAGTGCAGGCAGGTGTGAAGGAAACCAATGCATGACCCTCTCCTCTGCCCAGACATCTAGCAGACTTGATGGCAGTTGAAACAACAAAGCCCAGAGCCTGGGTAGAGTTCATGATCCCCTTGCTAAGTGTGCAGAAACACAGCATGTCAGCAGGGACACAGGACCAGCTCTGCTGCTCCAGCAGCACTGCTTATTCCGTTCCATTGGCATATGGCAGAAATCAAATCCCATGTAGGTGGAATTTGATTCACATGCAGCTCTTAGCATGGTGAATAGAATGCATTACCACCTAATTTATCTTAGAGACATTTTTTCACCTACTGTCTTGCATTCAAGATCACCTATAGTAGAGGGGAAACAACAGCACTGACCAGAGGGCTTCCTCTTTGCTACAGACTCACTTATTTCACTCAATTACAGCAGGCAACATGGTTCTTAGTGCACAGGCTTGTAGACAGAATGGCAAAATGCACAAGTGTTCTTCTTCCCTCTCCAATTGCAAAGCATGCCATTCCTCTGGTACCCATCACTTTTCCCTCAAGTCAGTATGCTTATTTTGAATTTTCAGCTGCAGTGATTTTGCTGCTTGTCTGCTGGCAAAAATCTGGATTTGATAGTGTGCCTTATACCTTGAATTGTTTTGGCATGCTGGCCTTTTTTTTTTTCTCCTGGCTCCAACGACATTGGCCTTTTCAGCAAAGGTTCAATTCTTTCAAATCAATTAGTAATTTTAGTGCTTCCCAAATCAGGTACAACAATACTAGCTCATTTTCTGTAAGAACTCAGTATTCATTCGTGAAAAACTGGATCTGTGGGTCCTAATCCTCTGTTCTTTTTTTACTCCCTAGCTCCTAAGCTGAGAATCTCTTATTCAGAGAGAGAGCAGGAGGAAGGGAGAGAGTGTATTTGTTTCTTCAATGACATATTCATTTACTCATCAAAGAAAAAAAAAAAAAGTGAATCAAGACACAGAATAAAAACCAAGCAGCATCAATGAACCATGAGTCTGACTTATAATGAGCCTGAGATGCAGGACTGTCTGGATTGGGGCTCTACTAAATCTAATCCATCACAGATTGATGAAGGACACTGTTGTTATTGCCTACAGGAATTTTTCTAAAAGGATTTCAATCCAAAATTCAGGTTTGAGAAGTAGAAGGAAGTTGGGGAGTCATAAGATTTTAATAAATCAACTTTGGCTGTGTATTTGAAGGATGATCTTACTTTCTCTTGCTTTGAATTAATGCAAGGAACTGAGCTGTCCTTGATAACAGCAAATTAGGGTCTAAGATCTTTCATTTCAAATCTTTAAAAAAATATGTATTTTGCATTATTTAGACAAATTAATGTATGTAGTCAATTCCTGTTCAAAAACAACCTGCAGATCCCTTTTTATGTCTGGATCTGTATACCAGAGAGCCCGGAATACCAATCCTCAGGAAAACCAAGAGTGTTTATCTGAGTCTGACCTTCAAGGAAGAGTTAATGGTCAAAGATCACTATTCTTTCCCTCCATTTGCAAATGTTTTACAAAGCAAAATGCCAGTGCAGAAAGCAGATATGATGAGAGGTATGGATATTAGAAAAATTCTGTGCAGTAGCTAGTAGGGTTTCATCCTGAACAAACAGACGTGGGAAATCACCAACTGGCAGATCATCTCCAGAAGAATTATTAGGAAGCTAATAGTGTGTTTGAAGAAGACACTGTGAATATTAACAGACAGACTCCTACTTGCAGCTGTTAAATCAGGACTCAATGTAGAGGAATCAAGGGCACTCGGAAAAAACTCAGATGAGACCTTTCAGAACAGGGCAGGGTATGGACAGAAAGTCACCTATAAAAGAAATGGAAAAAAAGGGAGACATGGAAGAGATTTGGTTTTTTTCCTGAACACTGGAGTTGCTAGAAGAATAATGAAGGAACAAACATTTTTAAAAATTTTCAAGAAAATTATCTGTGATTATTTGTGAAGACACTATAATATTTATGGACCAAAACTCATGAATGATACACTAAGTCTTAAACAATTTAAGATTCTTTTTGAAGGACATAGTGTCTCTCAGCTATCTTCATTAACATAGTACTTCAAAAAGTTAATGCCAATGATATATGTTCTAAAGAAGCTTCAGGTTTATGAGATCCAGGTAAGTGTAATTAAAGGACTTCTACAAGATTTTATTTGCATCTTAGTATCAGAAGACCTTGGCAAAATTAGATCTTCATGGTATGTGGTAATTACCACAGACCATGCCAAGAATTTTTTTTTTACTATAGAATGATAGAATAGTTAGGGTTGGAAAGGACCTTAAGATCATCCAGTTCCAACCCCCCTGACATAAGCAGGAACACCTCACACTAAACCATGCCACTCAAGGCTTCATTCAACCTGGTCCTGAACACTGCCAGGGATGGAGCACTCACAGCTTCCTTGTGCAACCCATTCCAGTGCCTCACGACCCTCACAGGAAAGAACTTCTACCTTATATCCAAGCTAAACTTCCCTTGTTTAAGTTTGAACCCATTAACCCTTGTCCTGTCACTATAGTCCCTAATGAAGAATTCCTCTGCAGCATCCCTGTAGGCCCCTTCAGATACTGGAAGGCTGCTATGACGTCACCACACAGGCTTCTCTTCTCCAGGCTAAACAGTCCCAACTTTCTCAGCCTGTCTTTGTATGGGAGATGCTCCAGTCCCACTGATCATCCTCATGGCCCTCCTCTGGACTTGTTCCAATAGTTCCATGTCCTTTTTATGTTGAGGACACTAGAACTGCACACAATACTACAAGTGAGGTCTCACAAGAGCAGAGTAGAGGGGCAGGATCACCTCCCTCAACCTGCTGGTATGAACATCCAAAGCAGCAAACTCCATCTTTAAAACAAGTTTCGTTCTTAAGACAAAAATGTCAGACTCAAAGGATCAAAATGACTATCCATAGAATCATAAATGATTTTCTCTTATCCAGAAAGTCATAGTCATAATTAGAATCGGTTATATCTTTTACTTTATATATAAACAAAATCAATTTACTAGTTTTAATCACCTAATACCTTTGTAGTATTGAACAAGCTGAAACCAAACATAGCATTACTATGACTTCCATACCTACCAGTGGATGAAGTTTCTAGCAAGATGTTTTCATCACTCCTGTAAATGAGAGGAAATAGGAATCCATGTTATGCTCATTCACATTCCCAAAACAGCTGAGCTCACATAATCAAAGTCAAGGCTTTACGTGAATTCTAATGTAAAGAATTTCCAAACACCCTTGTTTCATTGTTTTAAATGGAAAAATTGAGGAGTTCTTTCACAAAATCAGAAATGAAATAAAAATCAATACAAACAAATTGCGTGAGTGGCTTTTCAAAAATTCACTTCAGAATGGAGAATAAATTTCAATTTGTAACTCATTTTCATGTTGGTTAAAGTAACTAAAATAATTTTAAAAGATGCCAAAACCCTATGCCCTGTAAGGAGGAGCAGAAACAGGCCATGATTCAAGGCTTTTGAAAACCCTTCCTCTGAACATCTTCTCCCAGTGGGTGGAATAAAAGGATGGTTGGACTGAAGTCAGCAGCACAATTTGTTTTCCAAATTGCACACATAGATATAGATGAGTAAACTGAGACATCACAGTCTAGCCATGATGAAATAACTCTGGTCAGTATTTCTTGTCTATGAAATAGACATATCCCTGTTTATTTCAAGTCCTGTAAAAGCTAAATTTACTCAAGTAAGAAAGGTGAACTTAAAAAAAAACACCAAAAAAAAAAAGAAATAGTTAAGAAACCTAAACCAAATTTAGAACATAAATATGTTTAGGAGACTTCTAATTCCAGTACTAAGCAAGTCTACTTCACCTGTCAAACAGTAACCCTGTAACTCTACCAGAACTAATGGAGCATTTGTTAAGAAAAGAACTAAATTATAAAGTAATCTCATATAGGCTGGACAGAAACAGAACATTAAACAAACATGTAAGTTTCGTGTAAGAAAACATGTCTTGGGAGTTTGCACGTTTTCTTTCTTTCTTGAAAGTGACATTAGACCCACTGTCACAGTCAGATAGATAACATCTTCCCCATTATTTTCTAGGAACCTGCCTCCAGTCACCAGAGCCTTCCTAAATCAACAGAAGTTGGTTTGGCACCTCTGTCCTTCAGGTGCATCCTCCTGTTCCCATAGGCCAGGGAGACCATTCATGTCTTGGTTTTGCTCTCTTTCCTCAGGAGCTAAAACCCCTAGTCTTCTCATGGTCATTGTGACCAAGGCTGCCCCTGACCTAATCTTCATTGCCTTGCTGAAGTCAAACAATATAACATCCACTCCTCTTTCCCTATCATTAAAGCCAAACATCTCAGCAAAAAAAGTCAGACAGAGTGACTCAGCATCATTTGCTTCACAATTCATAGCTTGCTGTTGCCCACAGGTATGTGCCGTCCTCAGGCTTGGGGCAAAATTTCAATATTCCAGCTTTCTTGGATAGTAAAATCCTTGCCTTTTTTTTTTTTTTTTTTTTTTTTTTTATTTTTTTTTTTTTTTTTTTTTTATTTGGTTNCAAAAAAAGTCAGACAGAGTGACTCAGCATCATTTGCTTCACAATTCATAGCTTGCTGTTGCCCACAGGTATGTGCCGTCCTCAGGCTTGGGGCAAAATTTCAATATTCCAGCTTTCTTGGATAGTAAAATCCTTGCCTTTTTTTTTTTTTTTCTTATTTCTTTTATTTAATTTCCTTTTTTATCGTAAGCTGGTGTCTTCTTGGTGTTTTACTTTGACTCATTAACTTATGTGGGGAATTCCACTTTTAAATTAGCTGCTGGCTGCCATCCCTCAGCTACATTGAGAATAACGCAAAGAAATAATGCACAGGTCTGCTTTAAAAATGAAATGTTCTGCTTTGGAAAATAAAAAGGCAAAAAGTCTTCTAATATAAGACTGCTACAGAACTTTCATAACTGGGATCTCTTCCATAAAGTGGTACAAATGAAATAGGAAACATTATAGTTAAAAAAAAAAGAAACAGGCTAAACCCCAGACTCTTTCTATCCCCCAGCATACACATAGTCCCAGAAGCTCTGATGTTATAAAGTATTCAGCTGTTACAAAATTCCAGAAATGGTATTGACATTCTTCATCTGGATACTTGAAAGTTGACTTTAAAGTAAAAATCTCTTGATGGCTAAGAGGAATTCTACCAATTTCAGAAGATGTCATGGAAAGATGTAAAGTTCTCTCAGGGTTTAAGTACTTACCAGTAAATTCAAAATGCTGCCTCTTCGCACTCCCAGGTGTGTAAATTTGATTCTAATCTCTAAACTCAAGGTGTAATGAGTAGATCAGTGTAATCTTAGCATTTATAGCTCTTCTGTTGCTACTAAAGCTCTTTCCTTATGAATCACACTACTGTAGAGTCATCATTCTTCTAATTAATTGGCCTGTTAAATAGGCCTGCCCAGATCAAACAACCCAATAGCCACTGTTTCCTCTCTACAATTAGGGAGAATATCATGGTAATGCCAATGCTAACACATCTGGCACTGGTCAGTGTCATGAAGCTGAAATAAAAAAATGTCTGCTAGGGATAGGGAAAAACTATTATGCAAAATCTGAGTTTGGTCCTTGCAATCATGCATGGATGACAGTTACTCAGGATGTAAGAGCTGCATAAGCACCTCAGCACCTTTGGTAACTTGACTCTCAGACCCTTGAACAACCCAGTACAAGGAATATTCTCTCTAGCAACCCTTCCTTGAAAACTACAAGGACTGGGAGAAACATTAAACCCATGCAATTTTTCCATTGCAGAAAAGGTTACTATGATGGGAAGACTGTTAAATAAAGAAAGAAGTAGAGAGGCAATGAGAAAAAAGAAAATTACTGGAGTCTTAAAGGGGATGCTGAGATAGCATGGGAAAATTGCTTAGATAAGTCTAACCATGTCCCAGAATAGGCTAGAAATAAATGTTTACATCAAGAATCCATTCTTTTGCCATTTTGTAAGTCAATATGCTTGGGTTTGATTTTGCTTATGTGTCTTTTATGTCTAACACAATGTGTTAGTAGACTAAAAATATGTTTTGTATGGCGTATTTCAGACGCAAAAATACTCCAGAACTTTTCAGGCATACTTCAGACAGCTGCAAAAATTCTGTGTGCACATACTAGTCTGTGCAACTTCACTCCCATGTCACTTGGAGTAGAATTGCTAACTTGCTTAAGTTAGTTTGCAGAATAGCAGAAAGTGGATACCTGAGTGTCAGACAAGATAGAAAAAGAAACACTGCTGTCTGAGGTGTGACAACTGGTGGTGCTTGCATGGGGCAGAATATTTTAAGTCAAAGTCCTAAAATATCTCAGGCTGTGAAGATGCAGACAATAACAGAACACCCAACAGAATAGGAAGAAATAACAGGCTAAGTTTAGCCAAAGCAAGTTTCTATCATGTTTCAAAAGCACACGTAGGCATACTTCGTCTTAGAGAAAATATTTTACCACCAAGATCCCCCAAGGTTCTACTGAGTTTATTAGAACTGGGGTAGAAGTAAGATGATGTTCTGTAATACCTATGAAACCCATATCCTGTGATTGACTTACTGGTTGACTTATGTAGGTTACATCACTGGTGTTAATTACCTCGCTGAACTCCAAACTCTAGATGTCACGTTCAGACATTCTTCTGTGAATCCAGAAAAATATCTTAGCAGCAGGAGACCATAGCATAACCACCAGCAGAGAGCAAAACTTTATTGTATTTCTATGTGAAGTGTACAAAAAAGTATGGATCGGGGGATGAATAAGATTTTTATTCTTTCATGTTTTTGTCTTGACTTCCTCTGAAGAATTGTCATGTGGAACTTAATAAGGATAAACCCAAAAAGACTCTATAGAAGTTAAATAACTTACATAAAAATAGCTTTAGATGTATTTGTGGGGTTTAATAAACTCAACCTTTCTTTGGGCCACATGAGCATATATCAAGACACAAGGCTGATTCAGTCAGACAACTGTGTGTTCACCAGATAGCCAACACCAGTTACTCCACGGCACTCCCTTAATTCCAATTGGAAAACTACTGGTCTACAAGCAATTTATCCTTTAACTGCCATAATATGTTTCGTTCAAGGTTGTCATAATTCACATTATTCTCAAACTCTTGCCTTCTAAAATCTCCACATCTGCCTGAATCTTCAAATAAGATAGCACTTTTCAGTAGAATCAATGACCATTTACCCCTGCATGCCAACAAAAAGGCATGACAGCTCTTTTTAGCTGTTTCCCTCTATCACACAGGCCAGGCAGCCTTCCTTATGCATGCATTGGATCCTCCCCTTCCATTGTCACAGGGTTTCTCCAGGTGGAGAATACACAGTGTGAGGCACAGTGAGCACCCAGCTCATCCTCAGCTGCAAGAGACTTGCCTTCCCTCTAAATATCATCTATTATCCATGATGGTACTAAACACTCTATGGAAACCTGCAGTAGGAATACAGTTTACTTCCAAAGTCTTTAAGAACCTTCTGTAACCCTAACATAATTCTAAACTTCTGAATTTCACATGGACACAAAATATATCACCTCTTTATGTATAACTGTTGATTAAATTAGAAAGCTGCTCTTTATCTAACTCAAAGAAAAATGGCATTTAAAGCATTTCTAACTCATTTCTCTTTCTATTCACTTATTAGCTGTACAAATTTTTCACCTGTATTTTTCATTATTCACAGTAAGTCTATTTTTACAAGAGTATTTTGACAACTTTTTAACTGCAAATGCTCACTGATTTTCTGGCAGTTCTCTGCAGAATTTTATAGCAGGATATGCTTCCCTGGCATGGTACCAGCAGAACTCAATATTTGCTTTTCCAGCAGTTTAACTTGGTGTATGAATATCTTTGGGGATGGGAGGGCTCTAATCATTTAAATTACCCAGTCCTCAGCAGGTGCTGTTAATTTGTACAACTACATTGTCCTCAGTGGAGCAAAAGCAAATAAACTGTCATAGACTTCCCCCTCTTTTCTTGCCATTCTACCAGGACCTCACTGTTACATTAGTTAGTTGGTTTGATCACAAGGCCTTCCTTCTGCTGAGATGATATGATGTACTCAGTGTGATTAAACCATTACTACATTCATACATTTATTCCTCCCACAACTGATGATTTCTTGCTGGAACAGTTAAATGGGACACAATTTCTACTAAATGCCTATTGACTTTAGATTCATAACCTCATTTAGGTGTAAGACATCAGCACATGATTCATCTGTATCCAGGCTAACTTCAAATACAAGTTAATGAACTTAACCAAAGTATCTGACTGAAAAAGCTTTCTGACTGTTCTGTCAGAAAGCTTTCTAAATCACCATAGTCTTAAAAAGCTTTGCCAGTTGAGCAGGTCAGTCACACTCTTTGCTTTCCTTGACTCTTCAGCGTCTTCAGTTTGCTGGTCACAAAGGCATGTAGTCAGACTCTTTTCTCATTTTCCTTCAAGTAATGCCATTGAACACAATCTCTGGTTTGTGACCAATCTAGAATTTTACCTTTTTCAACACAGAAAATGCAACATGCAACTTGTTCTACAAATGTAGCTCTTCCTTTGCTTAAAGTGCTGTCAATATGTTCAGTTTTATCTCTTCACAGATGATTATTATGGTTCTACTGTTTAATGCAAGAGCAGTAACACAGACATCTCAATTTCAAGTTACGTAGATTAGCTCCTATTCAAAATTTGCTGCAAGCTTCACAGAAAAAAAAAAAAAAAAATGGAAGGAATAAGAAAGGAACAAAAAATTT
>NDXB01008006.1:101632-134899 GCA_002631895.1 Agapornis roseicollis
AAAAAAAAAAAAAAAATGGAAGGATTGAGCAAGGAACAAATAGCTCTGTTTTAAATAAAAATGTGATTTTTTTAAAATTACTTATTTAAACCAGTCTGGAGAACTGCATAAAACACACAGTCTGAATAGTGCTTATTTTAGATTAAGATTGTTTCCCTGAGTGTTTGGCACCACTGTAACTAAACCAGCTGCTGTATTAGGCTAATGAGATTCAGCTTCTTCCCGTTGACAAGCTTAGCCCCTTGACAAACTTTCAGAGCTTCGTATCAGTCGTGGGTTGTAAACAAGGCAGAGATGGCACATCTCGCCCAATCATTTTGGGGAGTTTTTTATTATTATTATTAGTCATCAGTGAATAATTCATAGCAGCCTCAGTTAATCTTGTTTCTTTTTCTGTTCTGCAATCAGCCTATGCTTCTTTCTGGAATATTCGTTGCTCCCCAAATTATTTGTCAAATGCAGTCTCAGCTTATAGATTTATCAAAAGTGGCTTCTTGCAAGCAGTTGACAGAATTCAACTGCATGCCAGGTTTCACCAGGCACACAGGGATCAGGACAACTTTTTTATTCTATTAATTGCAAAAATATAGCTGCAAAACACAGATTTTAGTCAGAACTCATTCATTTAATTAATCACATGAGGATTTACTTGGGGGTCTAAGGGAATTAGCTTCTTTTTTCTTCCCACTTTAATAACACATGATGCAGTCATGCAGCTTCCAACCAATCAATATAGTTTAGGACTCTGATCAGCCCTGAACTGATGAAGTATTTATTTTTTTACAAATACAATCAAAGAAGTCCATCATCCTTATAGAATTTCCTTTTTTGTTAGGATATCTGCAGAAACAAAGCAAACCCGAGACAAAGATATTAAATTTACATGTATAAATAGTTTTAGGGGACAAGAGACATAGAACTCATTTAGCTGGAGTTACTGAATTCTGTTACACATAACTGAATCTACTCCTGTAAATAAACTGATGGCTTAATCCAAACCAGAAAGGTTTCCTCAAAATACTATCTGCAGAAACCACCTACTATTTTTAGTAGACTCAGATATCAATTTGTCATGAGGCTGTTCAATACTGGATTTGCTTTTGCTCACTTTCCTCCACTCCAAAATACTTACAATCCCTTAGTAAAGAGAAATTTTCTCTAAGACACGTAAGATACTTTTTAGTTGTTGTTGTTCAGTGACTGCATTTCTGGTTTTGTCTTCTCCTTTTGTTCCACTCCCAGCCAAAACAAGTAGCTATGTACTCCCAACTTTCAATTCCACATGAGAGATCTGCATGGCTGGATAATGCTTTGGGACGTTTAAGTAATGTATAGGGCTAAGCTACAGTTCTGCTTTCTGCCCTATAGATTTATTTAGGTTTAGTTGATAAACATTTTGTGTGCATGTGGCAAACAATTTAGTTTGTTATTGAAGACAATCCCACCATAGCAAAAATGACTCTATGACTGTGGAACATCGTTCCCATTTATATTGAAATTCATCAACTGAAATAATGTCTTTCCAAGTGATGTTCCCAAGGATTTTCCTGTTTTGTGCAGAAGAAGTCTGAGGTAGGAGACACAGCACTTTAAATCTGATCTGCATTCCAAACAGCCTCCAGAATTTTCATTTCTCATCAGCCTTTGTCAGCCATAAAAATAATTCTGCTATTAAAGTTAGGAGCAGCCAATGCCCAGGTTGCCAGCTGTTAATATCACTGAGATACTATCAGAAATGTTCCACTTGCTTCTGTTGTGTAGTGCCTAACTCCACTAGCACTCCCATTGGGGTCAACTGACCAGGTGCAAGCAGTGCACAAATTCAGCAGTGGCAGTACTTGGCTTTCAGTGGTGGATTTGAATCTTAGTATGAAAACTAAGTAAAGGATAGAATTAATTTTGCTTCTCTAGAAGTCAGATAAGCACCTAAGATGAGGGTGCCAGTATACTCTGCAATTTCTTCTTTATTGCTAGAAGCATGTGTTGCCTATAGCAGATTCCTTTTTTCTCTCCACCATCTCACTTACAGAAGCTGCTTTGCTGTGGAAATAACCAGGACAAAACAACTGCTTTCTTCTGAAGACCCCTCATCTAAACTGTCCATGGTTGTACTATTAACCCAATCACCTTCTTATATAAAAATGCTTCTCAACTATAGAAGGCAAAAAGGCAAGATATCTGAAAAGCCTTATTTAATAATTTACATTTCAAATGTATCAGGATGCTTTGCCTTCCTCCTAATAAAAAATGAAAATAGGTTTTTTCCATTGCTTTTTGTTAAGGGATAGGAACGCACAAACCTTCAGTTCCCACATTCCTACCCAACCCTCCCCCCCACCAAAAAAAAATCCCAACAGAAAACAAATAAAACTAAACAAACAAAAAAACCTAAGTCATGTTCTACATGTTATTATTATATCTCTATTTTTGATGTTTTGGGGTCTTTCCTCCAGATTTACACAACTATGGTTATCCACACCATCTGTAAGAGTTACAGATGACATTTGCTTATTCTCCAGGCTTGCAAACAAGAGAGAAAAAACTTGACTTTCTTCCTCCTCATCACACAGCTCTTAGGTGTTTAAAGCAGCTTGTCAAAATGATGCTTCAAGAATCTCTGGTGGTGCAAAAGCGATGCTCTGTTTTCTCAGAGATGTTTTCTTTCCAGTAACAGCCTTCTGTCTCCCTGTGATGGGCTATAGCAATGCTAGAGTTTGTATTTGACAGCAAGAGACTCACAAAGGACTCATGGAGCATATAAAAGAGCTGGAGATCCCATCACTATTTCAAAGCCCATGATTATGTTCCAACCTGAGCTATCTTTCATCTTTCTTTTCATACGATGTATCTATCCACTGATATCCAGCACCATGTTAAAAATATTGGGCTTGCGCCAAGACAGCCTGTTTGTAAAATGGGAATAATTTGACACTAGCATTAGTGCTTGGAAATTTCATGAGTATGCTGTTAAAGAGAATTTGTGTTTTTAAAATAGCCTTTACAAATATCAGACTTCAGTTTATTGAGCAGACGTGTAAACCCCTCAGTTGTTAAGTTGCTTCTGGTGCATGACAAAAAAACATTTGTAGCAAGTACTTGTCTGATTTAACTATTGCTTCTTCAGTACCACTTTACTAGGAGAGCATCCAGCATTACATTACTTAAAGGCTCCCTGGAACAAATACCAGCCACACAGTTCATCTATTTCCTTCTAAACCTACAACATTGGGTAAATCCCATTCTCACTTGTACATTATCTCACATGTCAGCATGTTATAGACATTTCCCTTCTCTCAACATAATCTCCTATGTGAGCCTAATCCTGCCAATTTCAGCATTATTTAGCCTTCAAAGACATTTATTTGTACAACATAATTTTCTGATATAATTTTGAAGGGGGGTTACTTGTAATTTAGACTACATTGCAACCTACATCCCTGCTGGGTAGCCTATTCTTGAGCTCAGATGCGTAGCAACAGGTCTCTGAATACCTCCTTGATATAGATGAGCATTATATCCGTTTTTCCCCTTCCCCTATGATAGTGTTTGATTCAGAAAGATAGATTGGATGGCATAGCTGACACCTCGGACATCTCTTACTGAAGCAAGAGCAAGGTGTATGTTATCTCCCAGGGCTTCCCTGAGTCAATTAGCTCAGCAGTATGCCTAGGCACAACACAGTGGGGTTTGGCTTGGGTCTTTATGTCCATATGGCATGTCTTGAGGAACTTTTCAACAAGAAGCATCTTGGAAGGAATCCATTATTTGTTACACGTGCACACCACACACACACATATATGCATTTCAGTAAGCTAATACTATTCAGAAAAGGCAAGTTATTAGGAAGATCTGCATTCTGCTGTGGATCATTTTTACTTTCAATGAAAGCTAGGGCAGAAGACCTGCACAAGATCTGGATCCTCGGAGGGACTCGCATCTCTTTCAGGGTAGTATCCTTCAGGTGTGTCCCTTACAAGCTGCATCCTGTGCTATGTATCTTCAGGCTGTGCTCAAGCACATGAGCAAGCCCATAAACTTTCAGCAATGTAGTTGTCATAACTGTGGATGGTAAGATGACTCCTCCCCAGCTCAGTTTTGCTTGTACCAGAAATCCTTATTAAAGTCAATAATCTGAGTAAGGTCACCTGTGCTGCTTTGAGTAAGGGTTTTCAAAATTGGTTCTTTAAAAAGCAAACAGAAAGGTTAAGCCCATGCTGCCTCTGTGCTTCTCTGAGGAGATGAGGCAGTTTGCCAATTTTGCAGCCCTCAGTAAACTTGACAGAATTATTTAGCTGGACAAATTGGGCAAATTATCTCTTACACAGATGCTATTGTGGCCTTTCCTTAATTTGCTTATTCAGTTTTTCCCTGTGTTTTTTTTTTACACAAACCTTATAATTTAACTTTAATAAGCATCCAAGATTTGGCAATCGTCCCCCTCCCCTTTTACTCCCACCTCTAAGTTAAAGGGAGCAGGAGGGAATGAACAGTAGAAAGCATATGATCTTGCCAGGATGGTGTGGTGTGGGGATGCCCTCCTGATTTTGTGGAAATTGAAGACTTTGACTGAAAGTTAAACAGTCTTTATCTGTCTTTGTTGGGTGTTTACATCAAGTGGCCTTTTGAAACCAACAAAAACAGGCTGGTCACAGCCTGTAATGATTTTATATTTGCAACAGCACTGTAGAGGGAATGGTACAATGCACAAGGCAATGCAGTGTTGATATGATTTTTTTCAAAACTATGGGTTTGCTCTGTGAGAAGGTGTTTGTCTGACCTCACTGCTCAAATAACATTGATGGCAGTAACAATTTTGACACTGACTTCAAACAGTTTTATCTCCTTTTTTCTCCTCCCACCTCCCAAAATTTTCACAAGTGCTCAGCTGTCATACTTGAATAAAGAAGCAAATATGTACAGGAAGAGCTGCATTAAATCCAGCCTGATCCTACGAAAGTCCATCAAATGGCACTGTTTTCATGGGAGATGTCCCAGGCAGGGCCTCAATAAAGGGTCTCCTGCTACCCATAAGAAAAAGTGGGGAAGAAAGTACCTGTCTGCCTGCAAAAAGAAAAGTCAGGGAAAAAATGTGTGTACTCACAGTGATGACATAAAAACACATGCACACGTCACCTAGGAGTCAGTTCCACTCTCTGCTCAGGAAAGCTGGCCTGCAGCGTTGATGACTTTGATTGTTTAACAAATCCCTGTGGGTACCAGGATAACATGTTTCTGGCATAGAGCTATGCTTTCTTGCTGGAGATTAAGGGCCCCATGCTAAATCTCTCATGTTTGGAGTATCTTCATATCTGGAGTAGCCACACAGCTCTTTCCTATGCAGTTGGCTCCACCAGAGTACATCTCCAAGACTCAAGAGAAACTCTTCACATTCAACCAACCCCTGGGTCCCAATAATAATCATTCGCTTAAACTGAGAGTCTTCTAAAGGCTCTCTGTGCTACCCATCATGACATTGTAAGCAGTGCTGGGACCATCCCTGTATACTGGAATTGTTTTCATCATATGAACTGTGTCATATTAACTACTAGTGATATTAACTATGAAGGAATAACACAGGAGATGTGACAACAGAACAAAAAAGGCTTAAAAATAATGCAGACAGTGGTAAAAACTCAAGGTAGTTACAGCAAGAGGCTAAGTCTCAACTGAGTTGTTATTGTACTTCCCTATTAGCTGTAGCTCTGCCCAGCATTAATGTATCTCAAAGATGAGAACAATGAGGAGTGCTATAAAAGGACCAGCAATGAGAAAAAACCTGACTAAGTGTCAAACTCAAAATATATAGCATGAACAAAATATGTGGCAAGTGGGGATCTCATAAAGGTTTTATAGCTACTTGTTTGGGAAGATACACACTACCACCTCTGAGAAGGAACAGTAACAATAGTCTTTTGGATCATTCACATTGGGAGAACAATGCTTTCACCTGCAACTAATCTCTTCCCTTATTCTGGCAGAGGAAATAGGTCTCAGAGTGAATGTGTGTTCATGCCTCCTTTAGGCACCTTCATACAGTTACAGTGGTGGAAGGAAACCGACTACTAATCATTTTTAATTTCTCTCCCTCTTTTTTTTTTCCTTAGTTCCATTTATGTGTACCTGGATTGTCTTGAGATCTTCCCGTGGCAGTATCGGTTTCAGAGAGGAGACTGTAAAAATCAGAGGGGTCTGTGGGCTGCGTGCCACTACCTGGCAATGTTACAAGATCTTCTGCCAGCTCTTTTATCCAAAAGGGACCAAAGCTATAAAGTGGTTCACTGCATGCTTTCTCACTGACTCTTTGAGCATCATCTGGCAGTATTAGAGTTTGTCTGGATTTATACTGCCAGAAGAAACAAAATGGAAGTTTTGTTTAGGGAGCAAGAATCCTCTCAGCCTCTTTCCTGAGGCAGTGAATTAGCATGTAGCCTTCACCGGTGAAAATCAATTTGACTTCAAAGCAGTTGTTTGGATTTGACACCAGGCCTGCCCACAGGAGGATATTTACAGGCCTAACTGGAGTAGCTGGTGCACCATCAATTCACACGAAACAAGCACTACAGTGACATAAAATGTTTTGAACATAAACCCCTATTTAACCTTCTTAATGCCATTTTAGATATCTGAAAGTATTTGCAAATTTCTTTTGGCTGGAAAATGAGTGTGAAAGACAGAAAGTAAGGAACATCCAGATTACTTTTTGTTTTCATTGAAATAGCAATTCAAATGAAAAACAGCAGTTTGAAATATTTGAAAGTACATTTACATAAATTGAGTCATCTAAACAGAAAAAGATTATTCGTATTGAATGAAATTATTAATTTTACCTGAATGATTTATTTTTCCCTAATTCTCATTTAACATTTATGGTTATGAAAGGGGGAAAAAAAATAAAATAGTTCCAGGCTGACCCAAAATAAGTCGCTCAGCCTCTCCAAGGCTAAAGAGGTCATGTGTTGTACCCTGCACCTCACCTAGTGACTCAGGCAGTTTGAAAAATGTGAGCAGCTATAAAAGATGAACAGGATGACAGCAATAGCTTACTTCCAAGTAAGTCAAGTTCCTCAGAAGGATCAAGCCTTGCATAAGGTCACTGAGATGCACACAGAACATAAAGCAAACAAACCAACCTGACTTCAAAGAACTAACAATGAGCCAAGCAAGCAGAAAGAGCAGCAAGTGCAGTACCTACTGCATTTTTCATTGCTGAAGGGTCTTCACTGGCTTTAACTGTGACGCTCAGCCACTGATCAAGGATGAATGGCTTCTGTGATCACCATTCTCCAACAATCAATGCCACCAGCACTGCTGTAATCATGGTTACCCAAGGTGACAACCAATTGAGAATAGGTCTATCCACTTGCCTGGATCTGCCTGGTCTTATTTCAGTTTAATATTTAACACAGGAGAAGAGCAGAATGGACATTCCTACTGCAGCAACCACCACGAGAAACAGAAAAGACAGGAAGAAAGTAGAAGGCAATCAGTTCTTTGCTTCAAAATAAAAAAGTGAAGAAACTGTTAGAAAATTTATTCAGATGGCAGCCTTGGAAGAAGGTCTACAGTGTTGTTATAAAGCAGGGTGCAACTTATGCACAGCAGTCTCTAATTCCTTTCTTAAACTAAAACAACTTTGCTCTTTTCCACATGCATATTTATGCAAATAAAGTGGAAAATTTAATGACACAGCTTTCCAAATGTCACATGTATACACTTGGGGGGGGGGGTATATCCCTTTTCAGATCATTTTCTGAAAATATTCCTGCCTATTGCAGAGCAGCACTTAAGGATTTCAATATTTTCTTTTTAAAAAAGTCTGTGTTTAAGCACTTTAGTATATAAGGGGTATTGTAAAGAACTTTATTAACAGGAATATTTGAGCAAAGAGTAAAAATAAATACAAATTGCAAAAAAGACAAAATTAATAACTTGTTAAAAATAATCACGCTGAAAAGACAGATTCAAGAGCTAGAGCCATCCCAGACAAAATTATTACATCACCTGGGGAGTTTGCCCACTCTGTACAGTTCAGGTGTCTAACTGTGACCACTTGGTAGGACTTGCCCAAAAATGAGCTCCAGCCCAGGAATTAATTATAGAAGTAATCCTAAGAGTGGCAGTGCATGATTATCACCCAAGCATATTGGAATCATGCCATAGATTAACCATAAATGAAAGAACAAATTCAGAGATACTGAATTATTTCCCTTTGCTGATTTCTCCTTTATTAATTGATTTTGTGTGCAATTTTCAGAGATGTTTCAACAATAATTTTGGTTACATTTTCTGAAACACTTCCTTTTTCAATCTAGTGTCACCTGTGCCCTAAAGCCACAAAAAGATTCACTCCTATAATGAAGCTTCAAAAGATTTACAATTTTGGGCTGTCTGTTCAGACACAGAAGAGTAGCCATTTCTTATAAAACTAACTCCCACCTGACAACAAGTAACTACCTAACTGCACAGCAGAGAAGTTACGGCTTACCAGGTTTTTCCAAACCTGACAAAAAGGATGCAAATACAGACAATGCTTCTGGAGATATAAAGATCTCAAGTAACCTTGTTCTCATAACCTGAAAGCTGATTCCTGTGGCTCTGGGAGTTAAAAACAAGCAAACAAACCAACCCCAAAGCCAAAACTTTTTCTCTGCCCTTTGCAAAATTCACTATATTCAAGGACAGTTCTTCCAGCCAATAATGCCTTGCTGCTAACAGAGACTCTGGACAAGAGGAACCTGGGTTGAACAGAGAAGAAGATACCAAGAAATAAAAATGTAATTGTAAGACTAGAAGGAGAAGGAAGACTAAAAAGGGTAAGCAGAAAATTGTTATTAACTGTTACATGTACCAGCAGCTCACTTTTACATGTAGCAGCTGGCATAGTCAGCCTTGGCCTACAGACCACTACTGTCATTTGTAGTTTTCCACCTAGGAATCAATTTTGTAACCATGTATCAATTTAGAGAAAGCAGTGTGAGGGAAACACTAGCTTTGCAGGTCATCTAGAAGATGGTAACTGCAAAAGGTATGACAAGGTGCTAAACTGATGGCCAAAAGGAGGTGATCCTGCCCCTCTACTCTGCTCTTGTGAGACCTCACCTGGAGTATTGTGTGCAGTTCTGGTGTCCTCAACAGGAAAAGGACATGGAACTGTTGGAACAAGTCCAGAGGGGGGCCACAAAGATGATCAGAGAACTGGAGCATCTCCCATACAAAGACAGCCTGAGAAAATTGGGACTGTTTAGCCTGGAGAAATAGCAGCCTTCCAGTATCTGAAGGGGGCCTACAGGGATGTTGGGGAGGGACTCTTCATTAGGGACTGTAGTGACAGGACAAGGGGTAACGGGTTAAAACTTAAACAGGGAAGGTTTAGATTGGATATAAGGAAGAAATTCTTTCTTGTGAGGGTTGTGAGGCACTGGAATGGGTTGCCCAAGGAAGTTGTGAGTGCTCCATTTCTGGCAGTGTTCAAGGCCAGGTTGGACAAAGCCTTGGGTGGCATGGTTTAGTGTGAGGTGTCCCTGCTTATGGCAGGGGGGTTGGAACTAGGTGATCTTAAGGTTCTTTCCAACCCTAACTATTCTATGATTCTATGATTCTTTAAGGATGTAAGAGACAGAAATATCAGCCCGGTGCACTAGACCTTGTTAAGAGCTCTCTGAAGACTTTACACCTCTGGTGATCTCCTCCACAAAGATGAATTTAAATCAAGAAACATGCACTTAAGACCTGTTGGAGGACAGTGATTACCTCTTTCTGACAGTATGATGAAAAGTGTTCCCTTCTACACATGTGCATACCAAATGAAAAGGAGCATAAGATGTTTCTTCATAAATAGCTCTGAAGATGAATTTCACAGAAAGGATAAAGGTTAACATTTAAAGGACAAGAGCTTTTTAAGTTAAAAAGGCTAGTACTAGGTCAGGGTAAACTGTTCGTGAAGAAGCTACCAAAAGTTTTCTAACCACTCCAGGAGTGAAGGTCTCAGACTGTTCTTCCGCATGGGACAGCAAACAGCATGAAACAGCACTGCCCTCCAACAGGTTTGAATCAGCCAGAGCAAGACAACAGGACTTCCCCAGGCAGAAAATACCCTCAAGGCCCCACGTCGGTAGCCAGCCTGCAGGTAAGCCGTAAGGTTATTTCCCCTCTGATGGGCAGCATGTTGGTGGGAGAGGGCTTCCTCTAAGATCCTGGAAATCGACCACGGAGCAGAGACATAGGGTGTCAGTGAACCAACTGGAGTGTTAAAGCTTCAGACCCAGGCGTTAGTGCGGCTCCCGGCTGCTCAGTGTTAAACCCAAGACACAGACGGGACCTTCCCCAGGCTCTTGCAAAAACGCACACAAGCACCCATCTTTTCTTTGTGCTATTTTATCTACGCCTAAAGGTGTTCTACCAGAAAAGCAACATAAAAATGTCCGTGGCTTGCTGAATCGTGATCTTAGTTTCCACTTGTCTAAAAATTATTTGGTTTGAAGCAGAAGCGCATGGGGGAGGCAAATGGAGCAGCCAGCGCTGGCTTTCCCGATAAGTACGCAGTGCCTGCGAGGGACTGGCTCCCCATTTCCCCTAGCCGAGGGAAGCCCCCGTTCCGACCAGCAGCCGCTCCGGGGACAGGGCAGCCCGGGGTCGCTTCTCGGCTCCAGAAAACGATTTCATTTCTCCAGTGCAGCGAGGGTAGTAGAGCCCCGCGGCAGCTCCCGGGCAGACGTTTCCGTCGGGGCTGTCTTGGGACCCTTCCCCGGGGAGCAAGCAGGCGGAATGGAGGGAACAGGCTATCCCCAGAAATCTTCCTTTCCCCCCGGGAGGCCCGGGTGTGCGGCGGCGACTACAAGTCCCGGCTGCCCGGGGAGGAGCCGGCGCGGGACTGCCGCTCGCAGTCCCTCGCGGCGGGAGCGCAGCGCAGCCCAGCGCCCGCAAGTTTTCTCGCCTCGGAAGCTGGGCAGTGGAGTGCACCGAGGGGAGCCAGCCGGGACGAGAAGGGGCACTGGAAAAGGGAGCATTGCAGGGGAGTCGGGCAAGGGGCTGTGGACGGGAGCCTTTCGAGGGAGACAGGGAAGGGAGTGCGGGTGCCGGGAAGGGGAGCGTACGGTGACCTCGGAGAGGGGAGCCGGACCTGGCATTCTTGCAAGGAACCCGAGCTGCGACGGGGAGCCGGGCAGGGCCGCCTCACAAGGGAGAGTCTCGCTCCTCCCAGGGCAGCCGGGCAACGCGGGCACCCAGCCGGAGGAGCGCAGTAGGGACGGCGTGCCGGCGGCTGCGGGGTGCGCAGCGGGGGGCGGTGCGGGGTGCCGCCCCGGCGCCGGGCGGCTCCAGCCCCGCGGGTCCGTGGTGGGCGGGCCGGGGGCCGACCCCCTTACAGCCCCGGGGCGGGGGCGCGGCGGCGGCCCCATGGGCGGTGGCGGGGCTGGCTCTGCGCGGGGGCCGCCCGCCGCGGCTGATGCCGCTGCCGCCCGCCCGCGGGGTGGCTGAGGCGGGTGGAGGGGCTGGGGCCGGGGGAGGCGGCGGGCGGCTCCCGGCCATGTGGCGGCCAGGTGTCCGCGGGCTCCTGGGCCGGGCGTGCCTGCTGCTGCTGCCACCGTGTGCCCTGGTGCTGGCGGCGGTGCCCGGCTCCGCGTCCCACCCGCAGCCCTGCCAGATCCTGCGGCGCATCGGGCACACCGTCAGGGTGGGGGCCACCCACCTGCAGCCCCGCTCCGCCGCTTGGCCTGTGGAGGCGGCGGGCTGGAGCCGGGCGAGCGGCAGCCCCGAAGGGGTAGTCGCCGCGGGGCCCCGGGGCAGGTGGCCAGGGGACGGCGGGGAGCGGCGGCTGCCCCCGTCGCCGCGGGACGCGCTGCTGCTGGCTGTGGCGAACCTCAACAGAGTGGCCGGGCTGCTGCCCTACAACCTGTCCCTGGAGGTGGTGATGGCGATCGAGGCGGGGCTGGGAGATTTGCCCCTCTTCCCCTTTTCTTCCACCAGTGCCTCCTGGAGCAATGACCCCCTCTCCTTCCTGCAGAGCCTCTGCCACACAGTGGTGGTGCAGGGGGTCTCCGCCATCCTCGCCTTCCCGCAAAGCCGCGGGGAGATGCTGGAGCTGGACTTCATCTCGGCGGCGCTGCGCATCCCCGTGGTCAGCATCGTGCTGAGCGAGTTTCACCGGCGGAGTCCGGTAAGGCGCCGGGGGGTACAAGGGGAGGCGGGCAGGGCTTCCCCCGCACAGGGGCAGTCAGCGCGGTGCTCGCTGCGGAGGCGGCACCCGCACCCAGTTCTCTGCGGGGAAGGGTCCTGGGTTTGGCCGGTGTCTGAGCGGGACGTGGAGGACGAGGGAGCTTGGTAGCGGCCGGATGCGGAGGGACCCTGCCCGACCCCTGCCCGGGAGGAAGCCCTCTGATTCTGGGGGCGTCGGAATCGCTTTTCTTGCCTTTCCCTTCTCCTGTATCGTCTCCCGTGTTGGTCCTTCATCTGAGCCCTGCGGTAGAGGGAACAGCTCGGTGCAAAAGCTAAGTAGTGAGCCTGAAGTCACACGCTCCGTTAAGTTGTAGACTTGAGAAGCAGTGTCCAAATAGACACTGGTAAGAAGCTGCTCTTCTGGTGGTCCTGAGCTTAGCTTTTGGAGGAGGACATGCTTTGCAGACAAAAAATAAGGTTGTTAGCAAAAAAAAATTGGGAAAGAAAAAGAGAAAAATAAAAGGCTAAACCCAGCATTCAGGGTACTTACTGAATTTATTACTGGTCTAAATGCTGCTCTCTCATGGTGTGTGGGCAGTGTAGGTTGTTCACCAGGTGACACTTCTTGGGGAAGTTGTTCACTGTAACTTGACTGCATTGAGCTCTCTAAAGCATTACGATTTTATTTACTTGTAGTTCATGCATTGTTGCTAGATCAGATTTTTGCTAAATCTAATTGCCTAACTAAAATAGTGGAAACTAAATTCTGACATTATCTGTGTGTGTTAGTGTAGCTAAAATAGTAAAAACTAATGACAATCTTAGGCAAAAATATTAGTAGTATCCAACAGGAACGAAACTTTCTGTTACACAGAGATGGCAATTGTCATGGTGTAGACCCAGCCGGTAACTCAGCACCACGCAGCCGTTTGCTCACCCTCCTCCAGACAAGAGGAGAATTGAAAGTATGTAAACCCTATGGGTTGAGATGAGAACAGCCCAGTAACTAAAGTATAAGACAAAACTACTACTACTAATGAGAATAATAATGATAAGGGAAATAACAGGGGGAGAGAATATAAACTTAAAAGGTAAAATTAAAAAACAGCAATTAACACAAGTGATGCACAATGCCATTGCTCACCACCTGCCAATTGATACCAACCTCAACCCAAGCAGCAATCTGGGCCTTCTGGGTGACTCCCCTCAGTATATATGCTAGGCATGACATGCTGCGGTATGGAATACCCCTTTGGCTATTTTGGGTCAGGTGTCCTGGCTTCCTGCCCTCTACTCACTAGGAAAGTATGAGAGACTGAAAAGTCCTTGATCAGGGTAAGCATTACTTAGCAACAGCTAAAACATCAATGTTTTGTCAGCGCTGTTCTCAAACTAAAGCCGAAGTACAGCACTGCACCAGCTACTAAGAGGGAGAAAAATAACTGTTGCAGCTGAAACCGGGACAACAACTTAGTGTTACACACTCTGGAAAAGGTGACAGTTCAGTATTTCACAAATGTGTGTTTGATGCCAATAATCATCTTCAGGCCAAAGAACTGTCTAGTTCTGTGTGACCCATTCAAGGGAAATCATGAACAAAATGGCAGAACCTCCTATGTAAATAGCCAGGAGAAGTAGCTCTTTTGTATAAAAAGAGGTAGCTCAATTTTACCCTCAAAATGTAATCAGAACATAAAGATTACCAATGATTTTATTTTGCAAAAGTAAATGTAAAACCTTGCCAGGATCACCATTGGACTTCCATATTTTTTGTGTTAGATTGTTAGGGAAAAGTTAGGAAGTTTGTGCTAGGAAGCTCTTAGTCTGTAACTGAGGGTGTATGACTGCTATATGCTGGTCTGAACTCTGATGGTTTTATCTTCCTCAGCAAAACTCATGTAACTCAGGTTTCTCCAGATCTGTGCAGAAACTCAAGGTAAGCAGTGCCACTGAATGCCACTTTTGATGCAAATTGGGTGCCAGTGGCACCCAAGTTTTTGCAGTTACATCTACCAGTTTTGCAGCTATACTTGCAGTTGTGATGGAGTCAGTAGGAAAAGTTCCCTGAAGACCAGGTCCTGAGCCCAGCATTGTATTGCAATGCCTGTTAAAAACAGAAATATTTTCTCTTTCATCTTAGAGATAGGTCTATGTTGATCACACAGGATGTGTTAAACACATACAGTACAGGTTAGAGCCATTGCTCTTTTCCACAAACTTCAAAGCTTGTACTTAACTTTCAGATTGCTCTCAATGGGGAGACAACTTGATCAATCTATCCAAATCAGGACTTTTTTTTTTAAGCAAACATTTAATTGTCATTTTCTCCAGTGACAGTGAAACCAATGCTGGCTGAAGAAAGTCCATTTTTTTTTCAACTGAGCTAAAAAAATCACTCTTCAAGGCTGTATGGATTTAAATAAAAAACAACCCTCAGTCTTACTTAAAGGCCAGCAGGTAATACAAGGGTATTAGTCTCTCAAGATGGCTTGGAGAGCCTGACATCTTTCTGAACACTCTGTTTCATACCTTCACTCAATAAATACCATTTTTAAGCCTAACTCTGGAGGCACCACTCTTAACTTCAGCAGTCTTACCTCATATACTTTCCAGAGTTACAGAACTTGCAACAGCATCTTGGACCTGGGGAATCCCAGAGATACCGGCCTCAGCACCCTCTGGTGTGTTACTGCCTGCTGTAGGCAAGGATTTTGTCACCTACAGTCTCATGGAAGCACTGGCATAAAATGAATATGCCATGGACTTCGTACCTTCCTAGTTTAATGGCCCGGGAGCTACAGATTGGCAGTTTTAGAGGAAGTGAGTGTAAATGACATCTTTATAGGCGAGACAGATTTTGCTGATACGGCCCAGCATGCAGTTTTCCAGAGAAGAAGAGTCAGAAGAAAACTCAGTCAAGAAGAACTTCCTGAGATCAAACCCTACTTCTGAAATGTGAAGCATCAGCCTCCCTGGGGACACTCTTCCCACTGATACTTTGCCAGAGAAATTCTCCCTCCCCCAGAAGTACTGCTGCATGTCTTTGGGAGCTGCAAACAGTTAGCTTTCTTCCAGGCAGACCCAAAACTTTCTTGCCCTTGAAGAGCACTGCCCACTGCCTGCTATATGAGGAGTATGGCAAGCATACTAATGAACTCGACATTTGCTAGATGCTGTCTCAAGCTGCTTTACCTCAGCATTCAGCATTTTTGTTAGGATGGTTTTTAATGTAGTAACATGTAACAAGTTTTCATTTTCCATGTTATGTGAAGGCAAAACCATACACATACTGTTTGTACTGCTGCTGAAAGTTTCCATCATTACTTCATACAAAACTTTATTACAAGCATGTTGATTTTTGAGCAAATCTTCCCTAATGGGGCAAAAAGTAATACTTAGAATGAAAAGCAAGGTAAGGATCCAGAACTGAACACAAATGCAAATTGCACGGAAGCTTTGACAACTCATTATTTTGGAGACAGCAACTCAAGAGCACTGATGCCATCGAGGCAGGGCTTGTCACATTACATAGGTTTGGTCTTTCATTCTAAGACTGCCAACATTATTAATAATTTTCCCAGCGATTGTACAGAGAAAAGATCCATGCAACATGAGCTATAAATACAGTGATATCACTTCTAGTACTACAGTTCAGAGCTAAGAGTCTGAGAAGGATAGCCCATTTTATATAAGATACTATCAGAAACACAAGGGAGAACATGTTTGCAGGAGCATTCTCTGAACTTCAGAATTTAGGGAGTATTTTCAGTGGGTTTCAGATAAATCAGTACTTTTGATGTCTTTTGACATGAAAAGGAATCTTTTCAAAGCAATGAAACAGAATAAAGTAAATCTGAATAATCGGTGCCTGCATAGCTAGTCTGTGCTTTATCTGGTTTTCTGAGGAGCTGAAATTGCAGCACCGCTGATTACTGCCAAGATTTAAGAGAGGGTCAAAAGAATAAATAAATCAAGTCAGAGTTTTAGGTTAAACAGCGAATTCCCTGGTGAAGTAGCAAGCTCAGCCTCAGAAGGGATGCTGTAAAAAGAAAGCGACGATTAGTGTTTAATTTTTGGTTTGCTTTTAAAGGGATTATGCTTTCTCTTTAAAACAGCTTTATAGTGTGTGTGTATAGATATATAGATATATCTATATTTAAATATAGATATAGATGTAGATATAGATATAGATAGATACAGATATATCTCAAACCACCCTGCGTGGGAAATTATACATCTTTCCCATCAGAAAATAGCCAGGAATATCACTGTGTGTATGGTGTCCCCAGGAGTCATACCGACCTGCCAGACACCTGCACCAATGAGGGCAGGCAGAAATTACAGCAAGGGAATGCAGATGTAGAAAAGCTCCTGTCCAGCTAAATGCCCAAAGATGCTTTTTTTCCTTCTTTCAGCCAGAATTGCATTTTTGCATAGAAAATGCTTTTGATCATCTGAGAAAAAAAAAAAAAGGTTTTAAAAATCTCATTTTCTGGAAGAGATTGTGAAACACACGTTTAGCTGTATGCTCTGGTAATTCAAGCCATCATTGGTAGCCTGACATCATCCAAATGTTGAAGTTTGTACTAGTAGTTACTGTGTAGATGAGGAATATCTATTCAGTCTTTCCCTGTGATCACCAACCCTTTTCACCTCACACTGCATAAATGATACATATGGCATGTACCTTTTTTTTGTGCACATCAAGAGGGCTTACAGAAGGTGCCTTGAGAGAAAAAAGGATAGAAATTGAAAGGACGTGCAAATAGATGTTCAGTTGCTTCTCTTTCAGCTAAAGGTCTCTTCAGTTTTGCTCATAGTGAGCTTTTGAAACTTGGACAATTTAGGCCACTGATCTTCTATGAAGTGAGAATTCTTTTACATTGCTGGCTAATGCAAAAAAGCTTTGTGTAACATTTGTCTCTGTAGCCATGTGTCCTGTACAGTCATTAGTTCTTTTAAACACAGATTTCAGGGGCATAACTACATTTTGCTGTCAGCGCTGTGGTCCTAGCATCGTCATGTAAGAGGTCTCCTGTCTTAAAAAGCAATTAGGTAGTATTTACTAACTGATTCAATTTCCTGCCTCTCACATGCTTTCCCCAGTATCATATGTTGTCCTCATGTTATTTTGAGAATGGTTTTACTTGGGCTTCTGTGCTGCGTTGGACATTTTCAACTGGGAAAGTACCAGTTTTCATAGTTCACTTTTGTTGTCAAGTTGCTAAATTGTGTGTGTTGAAGGGAAAGGAGTCCTTATTTATGTTCTTGTCTGTGGTCAGAAAGCTCTTAAGTTTTGTGAAAGTGATATTGGCATAACTTTTGGGAGTTGCATTGACACCTTCTGGTTTCTGTGGGGTTTTTTCACCTTGTTTAATGCTCAGGGACTATTTTCTCTGTGTGTTGCGTACTGGATAACACAAGATGTCATCCTTGTCCCCTAATTTTTTTAAGGACAGTTCCCCTATCAACAAGTTTTGCATATTCAGAAGCATGGGACAATGAAAAGTTAAAAAAGAAAAATGAATGTTTATGCCAGTTACAGTTTAAGAAGGATTCAATTCATGATGACTTCAAAAGACCCTTTTTCAGAATGCAGGAAACTGGTGAGGGTATTTTGACTTTCAGTTCTGTCCTCTGGATCCTTAATTTTAACATCCCATTGAAACAGAAAGAACCAGAACTCTGATGGGTTGAAATTTTCTAAAGATCACCTTTCAGTTCTCTGTCCAACCCCTCTCCTTCGAAAGAAAGGCCCTTGGGAACCCACTGAATTCACTGTCCTTCCACTGGGCTTTTGAAATTAAGGGAACTTGCAGCTTAGAATGTTTTAGCATGCTGTATGGTACATGTATGCAGCATTTTGAGGTATTAGAATATATCCTTTTCCCAGCTGTTTTCTTGCTTATGGAGGAGCAAATTTTGGAGGTGAAAAAGGGTTTTTAGACATATTAGTTCAAGACTTTGAAGTTGTATGAATTTCTAAAAAGTTGTTTAGTATTCCTTGCCATCCAAGTCTCAGTGAAATTTTACAGCAGGGTTTCTACTTTATCTCCTTTAAGTTTCTTCACCACTTAGCTTAGAGATCATAAAGGTGTTCTTATTTTACTGTATTTGTAATTTGTAATGTAAGTTGTAAGGCTTGGTTTGCACAGCTACCATTCACAACATTATTCACTGTCCATAATTTTCTGTACATTTTTCTTTTCCTCTCAATTATTATTTAAGGAAATGTAGAACATATCACAGTTTGAATGTCTGCTTGTTTCATACTTAGAGGGATATAAATACTGCAGTCTATAAGACTGGATGGTGCAGCATTATTTGAAATACATTCTGCATTTGGCTGACTTCAAGCCAGCAGTGAGCAAACTATCTCAAAATCAACAAGGAATTATTACCTAGGTTTAGAATGTGCACTGAGTCTATAATTATTTAAAGTACCTGACTCTGGGAATCCTTAGAAAAAATTATGCCTATGATCACCTTTTTTGAAGTACATCCAGTTCTGTCAAGTTTTATCAAATCACATAGTAAACTTTATAAGTTGTGGTATTTACAATTACATCAATTCTCTTTGAAAAAGGTTGTGAAGAGTTAAGATTTAGGAAAGGAGTAAAGAGAAGGTGATTCTTATAGTTAAATACTATGCTAGTAGACATATGCTATGTAAATGGAAAACAAATATCTATACTAAATTGACACTAAAACTCAAAAGCAAAGATACCTGCTTTGTAGTTTGACATGCATTTGTCTCTTTTCTTGCTGTACTCATACTAGGTTCTGAGCTGTCCAGTAGCAAGATTTTCTCATTCCTTATCCTGTGCTGCTTCTCTGATGCAGAAAAAGCTGAGTTAACACAGAATTTAATACCACACATGTTTTGGATTTTATTTTTTGCTATTCTGAGTGTTCACAAAACAAAGTCTTACTGACTGCGTAGCCTAGAAGACTTTCATAATACACTGCACAAGCTCATGTTGATAATGAGTGATTAAACTATGACAGGGTTGAATTGTTGGTTTTTACTGAATGACACGCTTTATCAGAGGAAACACCAAAGAATATTTAGCTTTTTTCACTAGGAAAAATTAAAATTTGGCCAAAAGTAAGACACATTTAGAGACAACTTGTTCACAGGTACTATACGAATACAGAAGTTACGGTACTGAGCAGATTACTAACAAAGAAAACACTCTAGAAATGTGAACTGGGGTGTTCACTGTAACTTCCCTCAAGAATTTTTCTACAGAAGGCAGAGAAAGCACCCCATCTTTCCACTAAAATGAAAGCAGAATTATGGAAATTAGAAAACAGCCAAGGATCTTGTCATGCTATATGCTGTTCAGTTCAATGCTTGCAATTAAATTCAAAGACTACTTAGAAATATTCTCATCTGGGATGCATCTAATGATTTGTTTACTATATGCTCGTGAAATACTGAAAACTCGCAGAAGTTTAGGTTGTGTTGAATTTAGTTACAACTTTAAGCCATCAAGTAACATATTTATCTCATGTGTTCAATTCTTTTCCTCTGTGGATTTCCATGTAATGTTTTGATGTGAAAGAAATCCAGTCATAGTATGTATTTATGTATTTAGTGTAATTAGAAGAAAAATTGAAAAAAAAACCAAAACAAAACACTGTTTCTTTTAAAAATCTAGATTTGTCTTTTAAAGAAGTATCAAGCTATAAATTCATGGTTCTGTAGATATTACTGAAGGGCTTTTAAGCAGGGGAAGGATCAGCTTTTCAGTCTGATTGAGTGAGTATACTGAATCTCACTGCAATAGCAATAGCAGTGTTTATTCTGAATAATTGCAGAGTTTATTCTGAATAGCTGAAAGAAGCAATAGAAAAGAGAGGTGAGAAAACAAGAAAAGGAAGCAAGAAAACTAGAAACAAAAATATCAGTGGCACAGAGAAGGAGAAAAAAAACTGAATTGAGAAGAAAAGGAAAAGGTGCTCTTCTTTGTCTCTCTTTTTGGTGATTTCAGAAGCATAAAAACAAGGGAACTGAGTTTTGCCTGAAAGCACTGTACAAAGAGCTGGGATCACCAAGCACAGAGTGAAACAGCTTGCCCAAGTCAAGGTTGAATTAATAGGGCTGTCTTGATTCCTGGCTAAGGACAGTTACTTACAGTGAGTAATCCTTCCCCAAAAAGTAGTGCAGACCTCCCAGGAAACTGCTAAGCCAACATGTAAGAGAGGAACAGAGATTAGATCAAAGGTAAATAGGAGTTTGTTGCAGCTGCAATCGGGGCTTCTTGCAAAGTCTCTAAAGCCTTAGTGTAGGTAGGTGTAATTAGTGGAAGCCTTTTTTCCTCCTCAGTGCTGAGAATTATAGGAAAAGAGACACACCAGTGTATCTCAGGGCTTGGTGCCACCTGATGCTCAATCACCTGGGGTTGAACATCTGGCCAGCATTTCAGAGTGCCAGGAGACAGACCAAGGTCACTTGGATGCATGCAGCAACATACCAGGAAGTACTCAAAAGGGATTTCCTAATAAATGGGAATAAGTTCAGGGGCAGTGGCTCTAGGATTGCAGCTTTGGACATCAGTGACTGTTCTTGTGGTCTGATCCTGAAGGTCCCTACATTTTTCCAAATGCCCTGTCAATCAGCTGAGTTTGTTCTTACCACCATGGGGAGAGGATATGCAGATGGTGGAAGTAGCAGAAAAACTGGGAGAAAAATCTAAGCTTGAGTAGGCAGCAATGATAGATGATTCATTTATTAAGGGAGACACAGTTGAGCAAAGCCATTTGTGCAAGGGTCTCCTTGTGAGTGTGAGTAAGAAGTTCACAATCTGTCCCCAGTTGCTTCACAGCTGTCACATCAAACTACTAATATTACCCTAGGTAATTATGAACAACTACATGAAGAACTCAGTAGGGACTTGCTAATGTGTCATACCACAGCTGCAATAAACCACAGTAATTGTTACATGAGGTCTTTGCAGGGCACTGCAGACAAATATTTATGTGCAGCTGGCCTTGTTGGGCAAAGAGGAGATTCAGAGCAGCCCTGGAGAGAAGGACTTGGGGGTGGTGGTTGATGAGACAGTGAACATGAGCTGACAGTGTGAGCTTGCAGCCCAGAAAGCCAACCATATCCTGGGCTGTATCAAAAGGAGCATGACCAGCAGGTCAAAGGAGGTGATTCTGCCCCTCTACTCTGCTCTCGTCAGACCTCACCTGGAGTATTGTGTGCAGTTCTGGTGTCCTCAACATAAAAAGGACATGGAGCTGTTGGAGCAAGTCCAGAGGAGGCCCACGAGGGTGATCAGGGGACTGGAGCACGTCCCATACGAAGACAGGCTGGGAAAGTTGGGTCTGCTCAGCCTGGGGAAGAGAAGGGTGCATAGAGACCTCCTAGCAGCCTTCCAATATCTGAAGGAGGCCTACAGGGATGCTGGGGAGGGGCTCTTCATTAGGGACTGTAGTGACAGGACAAGGGGTAACGGGTTAAAACTTAAACAGGAGAGGTTTAGATTGGATCTAAGGAAGAAATTTTTTCCTGTTAGGGTGGTGAGGCACTGGAATGGGTTGTCCAAGGAAGTTGTGAGTGCTCCATTTCTGGCAGTGTTCAAGGCCAGGTTGAATGAAGCCTTGGGTGGCATGGTTTAGTGTGAGGTGTCCCTGCTTATGTCAGGGGGGTTGGAACTGGATGATCTTAAGGTCCCTTCCAACCCTAACTATTCTGTGATTCTATGATTCTAGCTATAGACAGGATTTCAAAACATCAGGCTTGATGTTCACCACTCAGTCCTGAGCTTACTGTATCATTTCCTAACAAAATACAATACAACAATTCACAAGCATCTTGCATCCCTGTAGCATATATATGCCTTGTTGGTGTAAGCAGAGAGCATATATGTACTGCTGCTTTACCAGCAGCCATATCTATCTCTGCAAGGTATTGAGTGCATTACCAGCAAGTTGAAAAATTATGTTGGACCTCTTGGATGCACCCTCCTGCATGACGTCTCCCATGCAGGAGTGGTGAGCTGGGAATGCTGTCAGGAGCTGACTGGAAGGTTTCCACTTCACGCTTCTTTGAAAAGACCTGGTGTGCACTGTGCTGGCTAATTAACTTTTATCTGAAATGTTTCAGTCACCTGAATCTGCATGGCTTCAGGCAGCAGATGGGGAGGTGGAGAAGGATAGGGAGAAGAGTGAAGGTGAACACAGCTGCCACTAAAGCACAGTAACCAAGGAAATTACTGTGATCATTTGATTGTTATTATTATACAGAAGAAATCAAATGTTAAGGAATTCAGAAGCAGGCAGCATTTTTATCTTTTCTTGTATTTTTATTACTTTGTCTTCCTCAGCTTTCATCTGTGATGATAGCTTCCAAGGCTTGTTTTACAATGTGAAAAGTATTTGAAATGCATTATAAAAATCTATGAATATGCTGCACGGACATATTTTAAACTTTTAGTATTTCCCTAAAGGGATGCTATTCCCCTTCCAGCTTTTTTAACACTGTGAAGGAAATGATTGCCCTAGCTGCTCGTAAGGCATTTTACAAGGCTTTCTAACTTAAGACAGAACTAAAAGATGAGATAGATCTTCAAGCATAAACTGAGATTTTAAAAATGAAGTTTTGCAGTTGTTGCAAGGAAAGAACTATTAGACATAACAATTAATAGCCAGAAAGAGCAGCTGTATTATGCACCACACTCTCTCAGTGATGCTACTGATAAAGCAGTTACATTACACTCATCTTAATAGTGTACTCAGTCAAAGCAGCTTAAAAAGATTTTTTTTTCTTTTTTTGCAAATCAGATGAAAAGTCATTATTATGAGTTCACAGTTTGATAATTTTGCAGTGCTATTTTAGATGAAAGTGTAATTATTTATCACTTTCTCAGCATATAAGTCTTACTCATATATAACAGCTCCTTGTAGGAGCACAGTTTTTTCTATGAATTTACTGTATTCAATGTAAGCATTAGAATGTGGGAAAAATAGATCAAACCTTTACCTGGAGCTGATAGCTACCCTCTCTCAAGTGTGTACTGGTACTGTGATTTACATTTTCTTAGTACACTAATGTCATGGAGTTTTTATTTCTACATTGAATGGGTAGTTGTGAAAAGGTGAGAAAGTTATGTGCCTGGGTTTCTTATGTTTAAATTGCTTTGAGGCAAATGAGGGTGAATAGTTGAAGCACAAAGTATTAACTATTTTTGGTTTAAGCTTTGAGACATGAAAACTTCAGACATCTTTACACTGTGTTGCACTTGCCAAAAAGGAGTTTCCAGGAGCTTATTCTTATTTTTAGAGTACAAAATCAAGTAAAACTTTGAAGGAATGCTCTGCTTTTCAGACAGCTCTCTTTCCCAGTCATCCAGCAAGCACACTACATGCACCAGTAACATTTAGTGCTATTTCCTCACTCCAGGACCACAAAAGGAGATGGTGTGGTGCTGTATGATCCCTATATCCCCTCTTTGTTGCTGATTACACAAAACCAAATGCACTGCCTGGTATGGCATACAGATGATCTGCTGCTGTTGGTAGCTACCTTCCAGTGACACAGAGGGACAGCTCATGCCAAACTTCCACTGGCATCTACTACAGAGCTAATGGGAGGTGAAATGATAAAGCATGGCATCAGTGTTTGTTCCTCAGAGATTTTGGGGTAGAAAAAAACACCACATATTAATCACCTCTTTAAAAGTTCATATCACCATGTATCAGTATAGAAATAGGCCGGATAGACTGATATAGTTAGCAATACTCTTGTAGCCTCTGATTAGGAATCTTGCATCAGCAGTCAAAAGAGGGAAGCCAAAATTACAATTATTCAGTCACCCTTACTTGTCTTTTTTACATGAATTATTTACATAGTGCAGAGTACTTACACAGCTGTTAATTAAAACCTGTTTTTTTCATTCAGTTATACCCTTAGCATCTCTTTACACCTTCTAATGATATTTATTTCACATTCATTATGCCATATTTTGCTTAATGTTATCTTTCATTGTATAAGTAGAAAATCCTTCAGTGCAGAATCCTTGTGGGAAAGGATTCCTCATACTGAGAGTTTCTTTTGAGAGAGAGATGGGTTATCAGTCTGTTTAGATATTTGATTTAGATATATTTTAGATATCATCTGTTTAGAATATTGATGCCAAGAATCCCCAAGCACCCTCAGGGGTTTTTTTCAGCTACACCATTTTCTACCTACTCATTCATTTTCATGTGACATGCTCGTTTCACCTGTACTTAATCTTGCCCATTGGTCTTTGTTCTGATGCCCTGTCTTCCACAGTAGGGTAATAAAGATCCTGGAATCTTGACTCCAGAAAAAGACTGCAAGGCTCTATTGTGATACAAATGATTAGCAACATAAATTGCTCATCACTCACTGTTCATCACATTCTCTGAAGAGCACCAAAAATAAGACACTTATTTATAAATAGCTCAGCCTGCTAGATTCCAGTGAAACTCAAATTCGTATCTTCCTACCATTTTGACAGTGCATATAAATATGTAACATGTAGTTGTGTGAAAGTTAGCTGTGCTGCAATGTCCTCCTTGGGCATTCACAACCCTTACAGGTTTATAGCAAAGAATAAGTTGCAGATTGAGACTTGTGGTGGGATGCAGTACACCACATGTTTAGCATAAGAAAGATGCTATGCTTGACACAGAATGGGAGCTTGTTGCCTATGTCATACAGCTCTTGTATTCCTCCCCAGAAGTGTAATTTAAGAGGAAAATGAAGTGAGAATTCACAGTGAATAATACATCTGATAACCACGGAATTTTTTTTCTGCCTGCGAACCACCTGAAATTTCTGGAACAAGCACGAACAATATAAGCATTGGAAATAACTGCATCCCAAAGCCTTCCAAAACATGTGTGAAAGTGTTTCTTTTTACTGTACTGGCTTTGAACAGGTATCAGTTTGAGATACAGGTCTGGTTGGTTGTCTGAGGTGCATGATTATTTGTTTTTGTCTTCCAATCTGGTATACGCAGGAATTGGTGGTACACATGGAAGCTGGAACTTGCAAATACTGGAAGTGTTTGGTTTTGCTATTCATTTTCTATGAGCATTTGTCCTAGTGCAATTTGACTGCTGAAATGTTCATGAAAAGCAAATGTTGATGAGAACAAGAACAGCTGAAGTGAATAATTTCATTCATGTGAATATCTATGTTGTTTCTGATGCAGTTGCCATCATTATAAAAACAAAAGCAATATATTCATAATTCCTGTTCATGTAAGTGTGGTATGGCTTTGCTTAGGGTAAGGAACTAGTCCAACAAGATCTGTGGTTTGCAATATTAAAACTATATTCATAAGCAAACTTAACGCTTCTATCAACTTTAAATTTTACCTCACTTTGCCTTATTGTCACTTGAGAATTCCCTTAACTTAAAAATTTATAGAAAGCCATTCACTGACTAAGATCAAGAATAATTCAGACAATTCATCTTTTTGTGGATCCATGTTACGCCAGCACTGTGAGAGCAACTACCTGAAATAAGGATGGAGTGAGAAGGCAGCTGAGCTCTTCTTCCAATTAACAAGTGATAGGACAAGAGGAAATGGCCTCAACCTGCAAGAGGGGAGGTTTAGATAGGATATTAGGAACAATTTCTTCACTGAAAAGGTAATCAGGCATTGGAACAAGCTGTCTAAGGAAGTGGTGGAATCACTGTCCCTCAAACTGTTCAAAAATCAAGTAGAACAGGCCTGTAGTGACATGGTATAATGGTAGACTTGGCAGTCCTGGAGTAATGGTTGGGCTTGATGATCTTAAAGGTCTTTCCCAACCTGATTGATTCAATTGTTCCTTGTCTTCCTAGAGACATGCAAAATTAATACAATCTTTTTAGAGAATAGTAAGTAGCAAAATTTCTTACTACTGTCAGTAAGAGAGTGGGAAATGAGAATGCATCTGACCACTGAACAGGAGACTCAAATGGGAAATTCAGTATTCTCCAGCACAGTTAAAAACAAATAGGAAAATACCCAGGGATGAGTACCAGGCATAGAGAAGTCCAGCTGAATTTCCTTGCTTTGTCAGACATTTCCTCTGGAAGGTTAAATGTTGTCCAAGGCTGTCACAATCAGTGGTAACCTGTTGCCTGTCTGTAAATGATGGTCTGATTCTACATGCGCATTTGACCACTACCCAGTGTAACAACGATATGGTGGCCACTGGAGCAGTTGTGTGGTGCTGCAGCACCCATCCTTTTTAAGAGTTTTAGTGGCAAGAGGAAGAAGCAGCCAACCCAGAGAGCAAGTTCCCTGCTGTGCACAGTATCTGTTCTTTGCAGAGGAATTCACTTGATCTGAGCAGTGCTTCCAGTCACACAGCATGGGCCAGATCAACGCTGCCCTCCTGGTGTTTTTTTTTTCCCTTGCCTTCACCGTGATCTTAGATGGCATTGTTCCAGCAATGTTCCACACCTCTTTGCCTGGTGTTCCCTACACATGATTTAACAGTCCACATGTGTGTCAGTTAATACGTTCAAGCATGCATAAAATCTTCAGTCATTTTAAGAGTGGCCTCTAAATGTTGCTCATCTTTCAGAAGAGAAAAGCAAACATTTCAACAGAAAATCCTGCTTTCTGTGGGTAACAATCTCTCCCCTTTATTCTCAGAGCTGCTGGCTGTTTCACTCCAATTTATTAATAATACATCCTGGTGTTTCGTGTGGTACCTGATAAACGTTTTTAAGCAGAGAATTTTACAGAACATTTCAGTTCCCTTGCTCAGATGGGACAGTGCAGCCTCTGTGTTGATGCAAAATACCAAACAATATTACAACAAAATTCAGACCTTCCAGGTATTCACCTTCCTAACTTCCATCCAGTTCACTGAAATATGTAGAAGTGTAATTTATCTTCTGGAAAACTGATCAAGACTTGAAATCAAGTGCTAGAATCACGTAAACAGAGCAAACTGGAATGGAGAAAGAAGTAAAAATACATTCCTGTTTCTTCAGGGAGTATGCATTTTTTTGTGATTTGTTGTTGTTGTTGTTGTAGGTTCTCTCTCCCTGAAGCAGTACCGTTTCCTGCAGAGAGAGACAGCAGCTTTGATTGTATGTTCATGCCAGACTCATAGGAGCGATGGTCTGTCATCACTTCCTTCCAGGTTGTCTGGGGGAATTAGATACTCCTCTGCAACACTTCCTTGTTCAGAGAGTTAAAAAGAATCAGCAGCACCAGAAATAGTCGATGTGTATTCCTCGTCCCCAGGCTTGGTTCAACAGTCTCTGCAGAGTCATTGCGGATTATTTGCATGGAAATAGATAGACGAAAACATCTTGCTGAGATTAGTGAGACATGATGCTTTCATACGCGCATATCCATGTTGAACTCCCAGGGCGCACTTCATTTTCACTGGTTCTTACCCTTTCTTTTAAGAGGATACAATCACCCACTCAAGAAGCAGAAATAGTACATGACTAACTATGTCACAGAACAAATGATTAACGCTAAGTAGTTTGTGCTAGCTGTTTGCAAACAATCCACGTGCCAACAATTATGCTGAAGCAATTTTGTGAATACCTAACTCAATGTATTTTGCATAACTCAAGGCTGGCTCCCAAATCATTAAACTCATAACTTCTGTCTTGTTTGTTAAGTTCATAAATGGTGTAATTTCTTCTAGTCCATGGAACTGGTAGTTGCTAGGCTTGGCTGTAATGCTGGACTAGCAAAGGCTGTAGGAAGGATGGTGAATGAGGTGCCAATTAAAGCAAGTCACAGCTGTTGTGTTTTAGAGTTTACAAGCCACAAAGTGCACAAGAGGGCAGTCATATTCAGGCAGATCCATTAATATATCTGATATTTTCAGATTTGCAGCTATGACAATAAGATGTTATTTGCCTCAGCTTCATCCAGCCTACCTACAGGGATCTTGGTCTGGCTGCCATCATCTGGACTGCATCAAAACACTCATAGAGTTTGTTATCAGGAGCTAAGGGCATCTTTGTCAGCTGCAGTCACTCATCAGCTACCTGCTGACGTCAGGATTAAAGAGCTGGCCTAGAGAGAGCATAGCATCCATATACATCATCATGTGGGCCAGGGCAGGAAAAGCTGAGCTGTGAGGAAGAAAATGTCTTGTATGTCTGTAGAAAGCTGAAGCACAGACAAGAGTTTATTGATTCATTTGGTTTGGAGTATCTGAGAGCCTTTTGTGCATCCCTAGCAGAACCTAAAGCACAAAGCTCTTAAAAAATAAATTGAATACCCAATGTAGTTGGGTAATTGGTGCTTTGCAATGAGCGTAGTAGTTTTCAGCTGTCACAGAGTTGCACAAACCCTAAATAACTTTAAGGAGGATATATATTTTAAAAGAGGGTATACAGAGGCACTGGAAATCAATGTGCCACAACAGTTTTTTCCCTTTTCCCTTCTAGAAAAGTAACATAGCTGTACAAATAAGATTTTGCATAAATACATAGGAGTAAATACTTTATTTACAATGAAGTACAATTGGTATTTAGGTCCATCACAACAATTTGTCCAGTTATTATTTTCTTCTGTAAGGGTAATAGTATATTAAACTTTCCCACCACCAAACTGCCAGTAAAAGCAGTGCACTGAGTTATTTTTGCACATCTGCTGTTGAGTTTCTCATTAACAAGAGAAGATCCTGTATTTTTTTGATGTGTATAGATTTCCAATTTTTTTTTAACTCCGTGCAGTTTATGCAGCTCTCCAGCCCCACTAGCAGTACGGTGCTGGCCCCTTTTGCAGAGCTTGCTCCCAAGCTGTGCACTGAGCACTGGCGGCATAACAAAAAGGAAGGGAAAGCTTCGAGGCAAAAAGCTCTCTTTTCGTGGTAGAGCTGCTGTGCCCTGGGCAGTTATTGGGGTCCATTGCCACCAGTAGTCATTTATCCATACAGTGCTTATATGCAATTGCAGCAAGGGAAAGCTGATGAGCTTCTCCTGACAGTGTGATACTGGGACCAGCTGCACTTGCCACAGACAGAGCCAAAGGAAAAGAGAATTACATTCATTTGTCCAGTACCGGTGTCCTGTGATTAGTGCTAGCTTCTGGCAAGGGTTGGTGTCAGACAGCAATATGAATCTCCCGTACAGCCAGATGGTCCCATCAAGCATAGCATACTGTTTTTCCTAGTTTGTATGGTCACATATTTGTCTCTGTTCTGTATCCCCTCTCACATACGTATGGCTGGACACAGTACTTGAAACCTGTGAACTATCAAATTACCTCCACAGAGCCCAAAACACAGTACTAAGGAATGATAATAAGGATAATTCATATTTTATAGTGATTTACAAGCTCTGTGCAATCACTTAATTGTTGATCTAAGTGTCCAAGCTAGGTGCAGAGGAAGAGAAAACCTGGTAGCAATCTATGCAAGTATTTGTGCATAATAGAGAGGTGATGACTTTGTGTATTTTCTGTCAAGCATTTAGAAGAGAGCAGAAGACTGAGTCACAAGCAGGAGCTGTAAATATTCACTCAACGATCTTTCATATTATAAATCAAAGGATGAAACAGACATAGGTAGTGATTTTTGATAGGTTCTCCCAACCCTCTTCACAATACTTGCTGTAAGCCACTTTCTGCTCTCTGAAGTACCTAGTACAGTAGGGTCTTGTTTCATAACTCTGTACCCAGGACTCTTCTTGAATACAATGAGTAATTAGAAAGTTGTTTATCCACTTAAAAATAATGAGGAAGTCATATTGTCCAAATGCCTGCAGACCTGGGGTCCTGATGAGACAAACATCAGTGGGGTAGGTAACACTAGTCTGGACAGACAGACCAGTGCACTGTGAGTATTGCAATGGAATAAATGCCTGAATTGTTTAACAGTAACCCATAAAATCAATCACTTTTTTTTACTTTCCACATTCTTTATCTATTGAGGCAGCTGTGTCTAGCACTTGAAGGAACAGGATATTTGAGCCCTAGATTCTGCTTCTGGCAAAATCTGGTATATTCTCTGAGACCTGTGACCTACTTATTTTTTTATTTGTTTTCCTTTTTCCACTGTGACCCCTCCGGGTGTAAAAGGGTGTGAAGTATTTATCTTGCAATAAGCCTTAAGATGAGCAGAAAGATGGAGAGTAATTTCAACAAAGGAGTAAGAAGCCTGGCCATGATGTGGTGGTGATCTGTGCCTCCAGGGACACTGCGGAGGGCGTTATCCCCATTTTACAGTGAGAGGTTTGCTCGAAAACAAGAGACAAGAGGAGGCAGGGATTTTAAACGATATAGCTTGGGCTTTGTGTTTGACAACCAGCCAGAGCCCCTTTCTCCTCCTCCTCCTCCTCTTTCTGTGTGCCTTGGTAACGGGCTCTGCACAGTCACACACTTTGTGGGTAGATGCTATGTGCTTTGTTGGAAACTCAAATGCTTCTGCTTTTGGGGGCGTGAGGTAGGCGCCTCCTGATTACAGGATCAGCTTTATTCTGTGTTTTGCATGCCCAGAAAAGCAATTTGCAAACTCTGATGCAAACTTCTAAATTGTATAGTTGGGGTTTTTTGGGGGGTGGGTTTGTTTGATTGGTTTTTATTGACAGATATTAGAATTGGGAAAGAAAAGTGGGGAGCACTGATTAAAAAATTATAGTGAATATAAGCCATTAAGCTTTGCTGCATTTTCAAATGACAGATTCTTTTCCTCTGTTAAAAGACAGTAAATCTGCAGCCGAGGAGCTAACGAACATCACACCCCCAAGTTTGTTTATTTATTCCTCCTGCAGCCAACTGCTGCTATTGAATAGCACTTACCCTTGAACTGCTTCTTATGCAAACAAGCTGCCTCCCGCTGAGGAAAGTAGGTTCTCCACCTGATGCAATTAGTGAAAGGTGCCCAGTGAGGTGAGGATGCTTGTGCAGGTGAGCCCCTCCTACCCCAGCCGGTGGGACAGCATCGCTGACTTTCGGGTGGGCAGCAGTGGCATTTCACAGCCACTCGGGATGGCATGTCCCAGTGGCCGGTCCCCCCTCCCAGCTCCATGCCGACTGTGTTTGTTTTTAAAAGAGATGTTTGTTTGTTTTTAATATTTTTTAACCCCTGCACACCCTCTGCCCTGAGAGCCAATTGTAACTCTTTTTTCTAATTTTCCAACTCTCTAATTAAATCGTTGATGTACTAAATAAGAAATCTCAAGTGGAGATGTTTAAATTCTGTTCCTGATTTTAAGCCGAGCAAGTACACACAAGAATTCACCTTAAAGCCATGATTTAAGTGTCTAGCTTCAGAAAGATGAGCTACTAACTTAATCAACCCTGGCCTTATTTAATAGAGTTAAGAGATCAGTCTTTGCAAGGTTAATTCTCAGCTTTCTTTCATAAGAGAAATCAATATAGAACAAAATGCACCTGTAGGGTAAAATTAATCCTGTGAAACATGCCTGGAGCAAGGCACAGCAGAAGTGGGTGTGATGATGAGCTTATGCTGGCTTTCTGAGGTGTGAAACATGGGTCAGCATTAATTCTCCCACCGTATATTGCCGTATACAGCTATCATTTCATAACTTCATATGGCCCATGCTTCATAACTTCATGCATAACTTCATGTGGCACAACCTGTGGATATTTCTCCAACAGGTAGGGACCAATGTAGAAGCTAACTCGATCACTGGCCATTATCCTCAAGGTGCAGCACGCAGTGCCTTGCAGTAGGCAGGGCTATCCTGTGCCTGCAGGTGCTGCCTGCAGCAACACATCCCTACACACCACATTCTCAATTTGTTCTCTGGCGTTGGCTCAGGATGAACAGGGAAGGTTTTTCTTTTGAATTGCCATTTCCTTCCCCATGTGTCTACAAGATCAAATGACCTAGTTTCACTCTGCTGAGCTGCGAACACCAGATAGCACTGCACAGCCTGTTTGTAGGCACACAGTCATTTGTAAAAATAATGAGACACAGGGGTACTGCTGCTGGGGGTGTGGGGAATGTAAGTGCTCAGGAAGAGCTGATGACACTTTCAAGTGGTGCTGGAATTGGTGAGTGAAAATGGTGGTCTAGATTTTATTCCTTGCTGCAGATGTTAATGATTAATAAAATCTACTTGGATTAAAAGCTGCATGGGAGATCAGAATGGTCAATAACTGCTTTTGTAGAGCTACTTTTACCTACATAACATGAATCATTCTCCATACTCCTCAGTCTTCTTCATACCTCCTCTCCTTATAATCTGTATTTTCCTTCAGAATTAATTTGTTCTTGTTCTGTGAGAATTTGGTTTATGCTAAAAAGCTAGGTGATACTGAAAGTGTACTCCTAGCCTGTTGTGCTGGGGGAAAAGTAGTATTTTCTAGTGACATGCTGCAACATGTCCATCTTGCTGTAACAGGGCAAGGATGGGAATGTCATTGCAACAGTCTTTTATGCTGAGGAGCCTGGCAGGGGTGACATGCCAAGGAGCCCGGTGTAAAGCAATGCTTGGCAATGTGCATTGTAATTACAGCCTTGATTGCCAAATTCCCTGTCAGCAATTTTGCTGTAATAATGGTAGCCCTCAAGAGGAGGGCATCAGAGCAAACACCACAAGCAGTTAACCTGAACTTTAGAAACCCTTTCTATATGGGAAGCCAAGAATTTATTGTTAGTCTAATTAAATTCCTAGCAGTTTTGTCAAAGTAGTATTAGTGGTCCCAATGATGCTAACACAGGCAAATTATCCAAGTACGACAGTTCATTCTCACTAATGATATGGTTCAAATTCCCATATACACAGTTCCTGTATTTCTTTTCTCAGATGTTGGTCTCGCCCTTCCATGCACCCCTGTTTCCTGAGCTTGGCAGCACAAATCTTTAGGAAGACAGAGCAAGTGTGTGTGTTTTCAGGGGTTGCAGGTTGTTAGTGGCAAGTCATCTGTGCCCCAATATCTCTAAAGGAAGAAGTTTTGTGTCGATGGCAGGAGTTCCTTTTCTGAGTTTGCTTTTGGTAACTTATGTATGTTTGTTAATGCAGTCTGCATGTCTGCTGTTATTTATTTGCCCATTCCTCTTTTTCTTTTTTTTTTTTTTTTTTTTTTTTTTTTTTTTTTTTTTTTTTTTATTTTGCATTTCCAACTTACATACACATTATTTGTACCTGGCTCATACTACATTTTCCATACTTTTTTTTTTCTCTTCTCT
>NDXB01008006.1:134905-157900 GCA_002631895.1 Agapornis roseicollis
TTTTTTTTTTTTTTTTTTTTTTTTTTTTTTTTTTTGCAGTTCCAACTTACATACACATTATTGGTACCTGGCACATACTACATTTTCCATACTTGTTCTTTGCTCTCCCTAAACCCAGTTCTACTCAGCTCCCAAGGTAGCAAATTCCTAGTGATCAGTAGCTGACCATTGGTGAGCTGTGATTTTTAGTCCTACCACCTCGGGTGCCATCCTGTGAGTGCAGTGGAAGGCTTCTGATGTCATCTTGTGATTGCACTGCCTGGGGTCCTTGATACAACCCCATTTGTCTTTTTTAGCAGCCTTTGAATTTGGCAATCCAAGTAACATTTTATTACTGCAGCCTAATCTAGACCTATATCCTTGATCTAGCATTGTAAATAATCACTCTAAAAGATTAGTCAGAGTTCTTCCATTAGCAGACACACACACATAGAGTGCTCTGATAGCTACTTAGATTGTTTTCTTCAAGTTAAAAACAGCACCACTGGTGTGTTACAAGAATTTTTTTTACAACAGGGTCTTCCTGCATCAACCTCAGATATTAGGAGTGCCACAACCAAGGAGGCAGATCTCAGCAAGCCCAAATGTCTCCTCCCGGATGTTACCATGGTTTTGGCTCTGCTGCTGTCAAAAGCTGAATTACTGCCTGCCCTCATGAACCAAAAACTGGGGGACAAAAGCTCTTTCGCTACGCACTGCCTGAATAATACATGTGGAGAATCTCAGACTGCCTGCTTTGGGGTCGCTTTGGGACTGAGCCCTTCGGACTGATGGCTGGGATGTGAAAATCACCAATGTTAGTGAGGTGTAAATGTTTTGTGAGATGCTTTTCTCAACAGAAAAGCACACGAACACCCCTAGACATTATGCTGGAGAGCTTTGAGATAGTTGATTGCCATCTCTCTGTAAGGAAATAATTAAATTCTTCTAACCGCTATTTTATTTTATTAATTTTAATTACTCAGGCTTACAGTGGCATTCAGAGGAACCCCAAAAAGATGTGCTTCTATGGAACAGCCACTGTATTTGCGTCCTTTGCAAGTGTGGGAAGATTTGTAATGGGATAGCTGCAGAAGAACACTAAATGAGAAATTCTGCTCACATGACAGCCTAGATGATGCCAGGCATGAGGAAATGTTACTGCAAAATACACTTAGAGAGAAAGCCTGGGGTAGAGCTAACCAAGATTCACATACTTGTAACAGCTGACTCTAACAGTGTTTTGCTTCTACAAAACAATAACTTGCAGTAACAAACTGTCCACTGTGGGTAATATTTACACTCAGTATCTCCTGGTACCTGTTACCCAAACTTTTGCAAGAGCTTTGCAGACATTGATTACAATACTGTAACACTTGGGAGCAAGAGCCACAGACATGGACACAGCCACCTCTTTACCCTGTTACACAAAGCAGAGGTGGTTCTCTTGGAGTTTCTCATTGCCGTTTTAATGGTGGAAGAAAGCCTATCATGTAGAATTAATGCAGCTCTCCCTGATCTATTTGTATTAGTAGCCATCTCCCTTTTTGTAACTATAATGGCAAAGTTTATGGAAGGAAGGAAGAACTATTTTGGTTCTTGGCATCTGTATGAAATATTTTTTGTCAAACTTTAAATGTATTTTTTTTTCCTCCTTGTGCAAAAAACACCTTTGAAGTTTTTGAGGGAGTGTTACTTATGATAATTTATAAGTGACTGTGAAGATAAATAATGGGTCTACTTTCCAAGAACATCTGAAAGTTGATATTTTATTTTGTATCTTTGACCTTGTAGACAGCTGTAAGTATTCAGATTGGTTTGCTGTATTTGGATGTAGGCATTACAGATGCTAAGTAACCTGAAGTTGTGACTGTCTGGTCTAACAAGAGAAACCATTTTCAGGACAAACTAAGTTAGATTAATGTAAGTCTTGTCGTTTTATGGTGTTTAAAATAAACAGCCAGTGCCTTTTTAGGATCTGCTTAGGAGAGTTGCCTAGATGGATGCCAGGTTTCTTTTGCTGCAGGAATCAGGAATCAGTGCATAGAACTGGCTGGTCTAATCTGTCTTTTGTCTCTGAGAAACTTTTCAGCCACCTGCAAAAAAACAGCCTTTAGTGTGGGTACTTACCCTGTTTCAGATTACAGTCTTGGTCGAACGGATGTGTATGTAGAAAGGGATGTGCAAGACAGAAAAAAGAAAAATTCATGAAGTCATCCTCCTCTTTATGGGCCAAAGTAGATGCAGGATTTTTTTCCCCGGAGTACAAAAGCTGAAGAATGGATTTTGAGAGGAAAACCTGAATGCTTCACTCTCTGCTGTGGGAACCTGTGGTTATGTGGCCTGTTGGCCACATTCTCTACCGTAAGCAGAGTAGGTCTCACTGCAGTCTGGAGGTAGACATGCTAGAACACACGCACCTTTCTTCTCTTGTTGTTAGGTGAACCATATAGCGACTGGGATATGGTACTGTGCAATGGGCAACTGTGCAGCTGGTCAGCAAGGGTGGCTGGACCTCTCCATCCGAAGTCCTTCCCATGGGCTGTAAACTGCCAACACAAAATCCTGCTAGAAACATTGCAGTTTCAGCAGTAAGGCAGAAATTAACAAACAAAACCAAACATTTTGTAGCATTTTTTATCATGGCAAAAAAAAAAAGCGATAGGTGTGCCTGTAGCCATTAGGGAACTGGGGGCTTAGCTCTAAATTTTGTAACTTCAACCTTGGAAGAAAGATCTTCCTTGGTTTTGAAGCTGCATCATCAGCTTGCTCACAGCTGCCATTTAGCTCTTTTGTAAAGCTGTGAGCCCCCACAGTTGCACTGTAAGCCAGAAGGTTTTTGGTTTGGTTTTTTTTCTCTTCAGTGGAGATTTCTCTGATGTATTTATATGGCCTGTTTTCTCTTTTGTGTTTCTTATCATAAATATATATTTAAGCACTGCTTTTGCCCCTGAAACTCAGAAGAGAATAATATGTTCTGTGTATTATTTATTTTTACACAGTTAGCAAAAGAATATTCACATATATGCTTTTAATCCTGCTAATGAAGCTATCATAATGTCAAATGTCACAATGACCATGCCTAATTAGCATTACAGATTTGGTTGAGGAGAAAAATGGCCAGATCCTTCAGGGTTTGGGTCAGTTCAGCTCCAGGCATTCATCCTCATAAGATTTATGAGAGGGATGGGACTACAGACAACTGAAATGGAAGCTTGAAAAATATTGTAGTAATGAAATGCAAATCATGTTCCAGCTGTTAAAAGAACCTACTATTTCAGGTGTCTCAGGCAATGAAACTGTAAAGCTGCTCTGGATGGGATACAAAAAGCAAGTAAGTTATTTCAGTCTCTGTTGATGTACAGAACTGAAACACATCAGACCATATAAAGCTTAACATTCCATGAATGGCTTGGTCCAAGGCCCACTGAAAGTCAGTGTAAAGACTGTTGATATCTGATCCAAAGGCAATTAGCCAGAAATTATGGTTTCTAAGCCTGTTCCTCACCCAGTAAACACTGAAGTCAGTTGATCATGGAAGGCTTATAAAGCAGGAGCTAATGATGTGCAATAAAAAATTAAACTCTTATAGACACACAAGATGTTCTTGCTAGTGACACCATGGAAATGAAAACACATTATTAAAATTAGATTACAAGTAACATTACTCAGATTACATTTCTTTGTGTAATTTGAATTTGAAGATGTAAGTCATACCATCTCTAATGACAGCTTAAAGTCAAATTTAAACAAAGCAATTGAATTTCTGTATGAGTTGACACTTTTATTGAAATACTCAAATTTTGCTAATTTCCAAAAGAGTTCGCCAAAAACCTTTAATATAGATGGATGGGCACAGTTCAATACAATGCTAGTATCTTGCAAACCTTCTGTTCCACGGTAAGTACAAAGTTATACTCATCTGAACTACCATTTGTTGTCAAAAACCAAGGCTATAAGATTATGCTGTCTCAGTGTTTACTATGGAATTGAGGAATAAACAATTTTCAGAAGTTCCCCATTAAAAAGCAGTAACTGTTTCTCTTAAAGAAAGATAAATCAATATAAGTATGTAAAAACATTAAGATCACTGTAGTATCAAAGGCTATATGATTATATTACACATGTGATTCTGTGTAATTTTTTTTCAGAGCCTATATGTTCAACTGCATCCTACAAATGACATAAACTTTTCAAAATAAAATTAAGAAGGTATTAAATCCAAATATCTCCAAACATTAACACATCCTTTCCTCAAAGGATGTTTTTGCATATAAAAGCAGTGAAGTCAAGCAGTCACTCTCAGGATGAGGCCAGAGAGACTTCTCAGTTGAGATGTAAACCAACATGGCCCATCAATCATCCACTTCCCTGAGCTTCAGTACAAAACAAACATTAATTGCTGTTCCTCCCCAGCGTCTAAAGGGGGTGTTTGCATGGTGGACTGAGAATTAGCTGAAAGTTATGCAGAAGACAAATGCCTAGTGGCTGAATTTTATGGATATTATTGTATCATAAATATTCTGGAGACAGGTTTGCAGTCCAGATACACTTAATAAAGAAGAGAAACTGATAGTTTTCCAGGGCTGAATGTTTATCTTTCAAGCACATTAACAGGGAATTAAGCAGCTAATAAATCACAACAGTGGTAAGTGCTCACATAGATGCACCTGTGGGCTTTTGAAAATGACGGCTGAAGCATAGAGGATTTCACACCAAGAAGCATGTCTAAGGCAGGCTCAATCTAAGCCAGGTTATTCAAAATCCATCTCTATTCAGTGAGGAGCAGTACCTCAATACAAGAAAAGTCTTTTGGACCACACTGATGCTTTCAGGTACGTTGCACATAAGACAGGAGCTAATGCTCCTGAGGACTAGCCTGTAGCTGCAGTGCTATAGGATAGTCCCACCCTGCATCTGAGAATTATCATGTCAGATGGAAGCTGCTTATACTTGTACTGATAAGTAAAGTTATGTTCAGTTTTCTGGCCCTGAGGCTGAGTTTCACTTTCTCTGGTCTATGTGTTCTTGGTCCTGTGTTTGCTCTGGGGCCAGTGTGATGCCAGGGACACTAAGGTGTAATATTTGCCTTTTGTGTATCTTTATCAGTTCAGAGTGTTTTAGTACAGGGAGAACTGTGCAGTAGACAAGCAGTCTTGCATATGTAAACTGTGCATATGCACTGGGTTTAGCATGAGGACATAGAGGATTTCAAAGATCTAAACCTGGGAGGTAAAACAGAGAGCCAGTTTTCATGCAGCCTTATTCATACTGCCTACTGGGAGTTAGCCCTTAAATTTGCTAGAACTCAAACTGCTAGCACACAGTATGAGCAAGCTGATTGGCATGTGCCAAAAGCAGACAGATACGTAAGTTTGTTTCCAGGGGCTGTTTTATTCAACAGTACAGCTGTTGCTGCTAACTGCTATCACTCATCAGTACATGGTTGTTTTTCTATATCCCATAGATTTTTTTATACCTGTGCATATACCATAATAGCTATAGAAATATGCTTGGGCTGTTATGTTTCTGAATATGAAGACCATTGCTCTTCTTCATACAGACAGCCAGGTTGCATGTTATCACTTATATATGTAAAATATTCTATGTATACCAAATAATTAATTTCTATTCTAACTTTCAAAGTAACTAAGCCAATAGGCATGCAAAGCTTTGCTGATTGCAGGCAGACCATTGTGTGGAAAGTGTTCATATTTTCACTTGATCTTGGACAGAGAGGACACTAAGAAAATCCTTTCTGCTCCCATTTATTTGCAGTGAGACAAACTAGAGTTAATTTACCTGCTCATCACATAACCTCAGAAAAAACCTTTTGTGATTCAGTTTGCAGAGTAATTTATTCAAATCAGCTTCCAGAACCAAGATACTATGCATGTTGCTTTATTTTTTTTAACTAATAATACATTTTAATTAGTCGGCAATGTTTTTCACCATAGAACTCATAGAGCCTTCACAGGGTAGCTTCTTGTGTGTTCAGTAACTTCTCCTTTATCAAACAGTCAGTCCTTTTGTGTCTTATTGGTAGTACATGATGTGCACTGATTGTAAACAGATCTATTTAATTAATTTATTCATGTATCTGTGTAAAAAAAGGCCACAGGTACCACACCCAAAACAATAAATAGAGCTGAGAGCATCTTCAGTTACAGTATTCTCTTTATCAAACTCTGAATATAAATTATCTGCTCTGGAAAACAGATGATGAGTTCATGTAAGTACAAATCAACAAAATGAAAACTTGCTGCTTCCAAATGGTGTTTAGCTCTTCAGGTTGTTTTTTTTTTTTTTTTTAGTTCTTTTTATCCACATATATTTGAGACCCCCGGGTTTTTTATTTGTAAAACTAGTANTGATGAGTTCATGTAAGTACAAATCAACAAAATGAAAACTTGCTGCTTCCAAATGGTGTTTAGCTCTTCAGGTTGTTTTTTTTTTTTTTCTAGTTCTATTTATCCACATATATTTGAGACCCCAGGGTTTTATATTAGTAAAACTAGTATAAATGGGGCGATTACCATATTTTTCCAAATTCAGAATGACATTTCTAAGATTCATGCAAAGTGGAGTCTATAATGAACAGTAAAATACTACTAAAATCAAAATGACAGCATTATATACCAACTTTAAGCACAGTAAAGGTTTGATCTCTCATGTATAAAACATGTTAACTACTGAAATGTAAAAAAATGAAGAATCTCAGTTGTTATTAATTTAATTGATAGATAAAAAACAGGTATCTGTTTAGGATAAGATATAATTTGAGGGAGCATGAATACAGACAAATGTTGACAGAAAGTCACAACGAAGATCTCAGAAACCAAATGATGTGCTGAAACAGGACTCATAATTCACAATTTTTGAATAGTCTCATGACTGGAATCAAATGCCAGTATAAAGTAAAATAACTTTCAGCAAAGCCGCACTAAAGACTGTCAAGTTCTTAGCTGAAACCAAGAGCTAGAGCAGCATATAAGGTGCTAGTTGAAGGCATGATAGAAACATTTAGGTAGAGCAGAGAATTATTTGTAGCAAAATGCCAGAAGTTGCTTAGATTCTTTAATTTTTTGCTTTGTTGGTAAATCTGTAGACTTTAAATTTAACTTTATATTTGGGACCGGAGAAGAGGGAGGAATAAGAGTAAGGGATGATAATAAATAATAAGAAGAAAGGAAGACATATTTACCTTAAGAGAACAGAAAAATTATACTTGCATCTTTCTTCCTTTTCTGGAAGAGAAAAAGAGAAGGACAGTGGTTTTGGGAAACATAATGGGTTAAGTTTTGTTATATCAATGATGACATGGAAATGCTAACGAATGTTTATTTATTGAATATTTGCCAACTCAGAAATCACAGTCTGCATATCTTAGCCTCTTGTGTGTTCAGTAACTTGTCCTTTACCAAAGAATCAATCTTTTTGCATTTTATTTGCAGTACATGGTGTGTGTCCATTGATTGTAGATGTCATCTGTTTAATTAGGTTACTCATGTGTTATTTGTGTCTGTGTAAAAAAAGCCTCCAATAAACAAAAAAAAAACCCAAACAAAACCCCAGAACAAAAAACAATAGAATAAAACAAGAAACAAACAAAACCAAAAACCAACCAAACAAAAATAAACAACACCAAAATGAAAACAAACACACACAGAGGAACTGAGGGCTCTTTGTTATTTTTCTTATGGTTTACCAAAGAACTTGTCAGCATCTGTTGAATTTGAACATTAACACCAGTGCTGAACAAGAACTGTAAGGGCATACCTCTTCATACCCCTGTTAGGAAAGCAGGGAAATCTTTGCTTGAGAATGCCAAGAAATCCGAAGATACTCATGGTTTGAAACAGATTCCTGGAAACAGACTCAGGAGTGACTACTGCAGTTGACTCAGACTGTAGACAAGGAAGTGCATGAATCACAGTATTTAAGCAGGGTTGGAATAAGTTTCCCTGTCTCTCACACAGTTGTCTTGATTGACAGTTAATTACTTTGAGATAAGTGAGTGAATAAAAATTAAGTAAACTCAGTGATTTTGGGTCCAGCATATTTCTGATCAGTTGTCTTCCATATTTTTAATTACAGAATCCCCTTCACCTGCAGATGAGTTTAGAAAACTCACCAAGTTCTGATGCTGATGTCACTTTCTCAATCCTTGCAATGAATAACTGGTATAATTTCAGCCTGATGCTATGCCAGGAAGAGTGGAACATCACGGATTTTCTCTTCCTCACACAACAGAGCTCCAAGTTCCACCTGGGATCCATTATAAACATCACAGCAAACCTCACTTCAGCCAGCGACCTGCTGAACCACTTGCAGTTTTACCTGGAGAGCATCAAAGACACAACATCTACCATGGTGATGTTTGGATGTGACATGGAAAAAACACGAAGGATTTTTGAAATAACTACCCAGTTTGGTGTGATGCCTCCAGAACTCCACTGGATTATTGGGGATTCACAGAATGTAGAAGAACTCAGGACAGAAGGTTTGCCGCTCGGTCTCATCGCTCATGGCAAGACAACACAGTCAGTCTTTGAGCATTACGTACAGGATGCAATGGAGCTGGTTGCAAGAGCTGTAGCAGCAGCCACTATGGTTCAACCTGAACTGGCTCTTATTCCAAGTACAATGAACTGCATGGACACAGATGAAAGGAATATCACTTCAGGGCAGTATTTGTCAAAGTAAGTTTCTCATTTTTTTTCTTTACTTGTAGCTAATATTTATGGTATAAAACAGTTTTTCTGCTCCTCCCTAACATTTTCAGTGGCTTAGCTATTACACTGCTAGCTCTCCCTCACACATGTTATTTCAGTATTTCTTCCTGCTTCATTATGTCTGGGCAAATAATGAAACAATCTTGGCTACAGAAGGGAATTAAGATAGTCATAGCAGAAGACACTGTTCCACAGAAGTAGAGATCACACCATAAGCATAGGCTGGGTTATAGAATCTGAAAGTATCTTATGTTTATGCAATAAAAGCAAAAAGCCAAGGCTGGTGTCAAATTCTCTGAGGTTTTGAGATACCTGAGAGAATACAAAACACAATAAGAGTATTTGTGCTACCAAAGCAATCAGAGTATGAAAGGAGATATGTAACCCGTACTAGTATCCATCCATGGAAAAGAAACAAAAATGATGCACCTTGATCACCTAAGGGGTCACTGCTCCTCGTGAGAGCACTCAAAACTGTTTTGTGGTGGGAGGCTCCTCTTTCAGCTTCTGCTACAACTATTCTCATAGACCACTGCATGTCATTATACTGAAGTTAGTCCCAAAACTGCTTGGGGATTCACATCTAGAAATATTCTGTAGTTTAACATAAGAGAGGGAAAATGGCATGGTTCTTTTCAAAACAAACGAACAGGTCTTCACCAAGTGTGTGAATTCATCAGCTAGTTTACATCCAGAGACAGTTGTATGTTTTCTCTCCATTGCACCTGGCTTTCAGTCTACAGGTTTTGCTGGATGGAGTTAGAACAAAAGTTCTTGAAGATTTTTCTGTGTTTGCAACATTTTTTAAATTATAACTGAGATGTGTCTGCACAATAATGTGGCAACAGCACTGCTCAAAGCACAACCTTCTGAGTCCCTAACAATTCCTTAGTCAGCATTCATCCATAACCTGGGGGTCAAAAACTCTCAAAGAGTTTCCAGAGAGAGAAACAAGACTTGGCAATAAATACCGCACTGGCTTGCAATATCCCCACTGGCTTGTGATATTAATTTTGTCTCGTTAGTCTGGGTATTTTAGCTAGATCACACCTAAGTTCCTGAAAAATAAAACTCACCAAGAGTCTTCTTGTTACAACAGTTCTGAGGGCAGTAGTTTTATGAACAGAATTTTTGACGATTAAAGAACAAAGATAAATAAAATCAAAATTAAAGCTCTTGAAGGTATTATAGAATCATAGAATCATAGAACAGTTAGGGTTGGAAAGGACCTTAAGATCATCTAGTTCCAACCCCACTGTTGAAGGCATCCTCTCTCGAGCTACTCACTTCAGCAACTGCAATTCCTGCAAAATATTTCTTCAGCGTTGCTTTCTACATAAAAATGTTAGCTCTCTCATGAAAAATGATTGCTGTAACTTTAGTTGTATTTTGGAAAATAATACACAGTTTCGCATCTATGAAATTTCCTGTCCCATCATCTCAGTAAAGGTATTGTGGAAAGTAAAAAAAGGATCATATGCCTAGCATTTCTTTACCTAGACAGCTGCTTGTGGACCCTATTAAAGACAAAATAACAAGTTAGATAAACCTCTGCCCTAACTCACTGCAGCTGTTTTTATAGTGCATGAGTGAAACAGATACCTGATAGCCTGTACTGGTGTTAGCAGTATATCTATTAACTGTGAGTGGTACCAGTAATTTCTCAGGTGTGAAGCACCAATAAGTGACTTAACTGTGACCAACCTTGTCCATTGCACAAGTGCTTTAAGGCAAGTGGTGAATCTCCAAAATGAAACTTTAATCTGGTGTTTAACTGAATGCTTACTAATGTGGGTGTTTCTCTGCCCAAGTGAACCTATCTGTCTTGATACCTAGCCTTGGAGATGCAGTGGGCAGGGATGAAGAAGACACAGTAACACAGACCTTCACCTACTGCAGGGTGTAGTTAAGCTGGCACAGCTGACACCTGAGCTTTCATTTCCAACACTGCACTCATACATTGGCTGTGCAGACATTTAAATGCCACCCAGGAGCAGAGTACTGATTATGAACAAAACCAAGATCTGCTCCATGGCAAAGTATGCTTTTATCTATATAGAGATGGATATACAAACCCCTGAAGATTATGCTGTTATAAGTCTCCATCCATTATTTCTCTTACAGTGAGATCTGTTCCCTGATCTATTCCTGCCTGCTCATGGGAGGAACATCCTTGTTCATGGAACAAAGCATTAAAATTTCAGAGCCTCATCTTCTCTTATAGCTTTAATTAGTCTTACAGCTTTAGCTAATTTTACAGCTTCTTGGGTAATTTCAGCAGCTTCTTACTTGTTTGCCCATTCTAGTTCTTGCCTCCAGTAAACTTTCCAAGAAAAATGTGGAACGACCAAGCCATCAGGCTTGAAAGAAAAAGAAATAATTTCATTAAATCATTCTTAAAGATGCTACAAAGAGATCAATGCTGCAGTATGGTAGTACTGCTAAAGCTGTAATAAGCAGTTCTTATAACAAAGCACATGAAAATCAAATAAAGTTGAAATGAGGAAATGACAGACTTTGGACTCATTGGTCAAACTGAAGTGATGCTGGTAAAGCTTTCATACAGCTGTCAGAGCCTATCGGTGTGATCATCAGCTCACACATGTTGACATAGTATCAAGGAAGTTCATTCAGCTGTCAGACTTGAGTATCTAACCCTTCATATTCTGAAAGTTCTACACATCATATTTCTATACGAATCTGTCAGTAGCCCTATAGAAAAGATACTGCTCAGGTATTGGCAAAGTGTCTATGCAGTACTCAGTACTTGGAATTCCCAAAGATTTACGCTGGAGATTGCTGGCTTAAATACTGTAGTCAGATAGTCATACCTGTTTCCTAAAATGACTGAGTAAGAGAGTTTTTACATGAAGTCCCTGGCACGAGTTTCACTAGCACTGCATAAAGCATATGCAAATTATTACAGCCATAGCCAATCATGTATAAAACAAAGTGTTCTTAAAATTTATCTCCTACATGGTTCCCCTCATTTATTTTGATTCATGTCCTGAAACTACCAAAACTATAGAACATGCAAATCGGCTGCAAAAGTAAAGCAACTAACTCCATGAGGTGGCCAAGTCACACATTAAAATGCTACTAAATCCCTGATAAGTATATCAAATAAATAAATTTCAAATAAATATTTATTTGATTTTCATCACTTTATTGTAAAAACTGCTTATTACGGCTTCATCAGTACTACCGTACTCTAGCAGCAATCTCTTTGTAGTACCTTTAACACTTCTAACACAATTAAACCACAAGACAGGTACAGAGGGCTTGGTTCTCATGGGCACACATTTCTACAGTGAAAGTCAGAGAACACAGTGCATAAATTTCACTGGTCTCATTCTACTTGGGGAATATAAATATAATGTATTATTCTATAGATTCATCTACTTCCAAAGCACCTGGTCTGCAGCATTCTGATATCCAAGTTGTGCTGTGACAGTAACATGGGGACAAATCCATCAGAACATTGCTAGCTTATTCCATCTGAGGATTTCTCTACCTCAATTTTGGCATTTTGTGAACTGTTAATGCTATTTTCCGCACTTTGGTTTTTCCCACACAATTCTTTCAAAATTTTACATTCAAACCCGTCTACAGTGGTTTTACTATTGCTGTCATAGTTAAGTAAGTAAGCCTAGCAAGGCTTCTAAGAAAGAAGTTGCAGAATTTTTTACAAAGAAGATATGAAAGCCATATAAGTTTATGAGCACAAAAACCTTTCTTTAGTTCTTAAGATTGCTTTCTCCTATAAACTTTGCTTTGATAGTGTTTACAGGCACAGACATGCAAGTAGACCATCAAAAATGAAACACAGGGTAGGAGGAAGGCATTAGCCAAACAGTGGCAGACACCACTGATTAATCAAGTTATGGTATCTTTTAGCTAAGACTAGACTAAGTGGTAAAGGATTTTAAACCGTATGTATGTGTCTGTCCTGAACTTGGCCTACTCAAAATAGACTACCTTGGAAAAAATTTGAAGCCATGGCAGAGAAGGCTGTCTCACACACACAACCACACTCAAAACTACATTATTTAGTATTGTAAATTTACCCTTTGCTGAGGACAGGAACTGATACGATTTTGAAACATACAAAGTCCAGAGTTTTAGCCATTGGAACTCCATCAAAAGCCATCAAAACAAAATGGTAGAAACAAGGCAGAAGTATGCATGCACACAAGCTTGCTGCAGATTTATGCTTTTCAAATCAATTTAAGGTTATTTGTTATCTGCTTTAACTATCAGTAAACAGCACTACTTAATGTTTATGTCTTGCTTATTGAAGCTGGAATGACAGCTATAGTCTTTATTTCAATACTCACTTTCATCCAATTCCCAGAACTAATGTGAGGTGTTGCATTCTACTGTGACAGCTAAGTAGTTTGTCTTTTGAATGCTTCGTTCTGGAACATTTGTGCCTGACTTACTTTGCACCATATTAGCAGCAATTCAACTAAGTTGCTTTTTATGGAATTGCCATACTAAGACTTACACAGTCCCTGCAAAATGCATAGCAGCATTCTTATTAACAGAATACAGTTCAGATGGTCATGATGTTTACACTAAAATGGATTTGCTCCTTCCAGCTCAGCTCTTTGCTCCTTTATTCATGTCATTTTAGCCTCTTTGATAATGACTTGACCAGAAGCTGAATTACACTTAAGGGGAAGACAACTAGTAGCTAACATTGCCACCAAATACAGAAGAAATGCATAACTTTAGTGTGAATATCTGCAAAAGTAGAAGTCCAAAAAACTCTGCAAAATGTGGAGTGTAAAGCAGGGACAATTCATGAGAGCTACACTTTGAAGAACCCTACTTTTGCACATGTTTTTGAAAAGGTTTTTTTGTTTGGTTGGGTTTTTTTTGTTTGATTTTTTTGTTTTTTAAGAATTAATCCTGACTGTCCCAGGGCAGTCATCTTTCACTGAGTCCCTTTCTTCATTCTGAAGTGGCTAACAGTGATTTACCAATGCCAAATTTGCATTTTCAAATCCAGATTTGTTCACTTTAGAGTGCTTGAAAGCTGTTGACAGCACTTCAGTAGCCTCTCTTATGTAAGCTGTATCTTACTGAAATTACAGGATTTTTCTTGGAAGGACATTTTGTACATAGTTTCCACTCTTCCATTTTCATACGTTTTTATCTAGGAAACTGACTACAGATCTAGTGAGTTCAGCTGCTTAGAACTAACCTATGTTTCATTAATCTGTGAGGCAAAGGTAACTGAAAAAATTGGTGTTTTCTCACTGATTTTTCCTTGTAAGTAAAACGAATATCTTTCCTGATGAGTTTTCATTTGCATTAGATAACATAGGAGAACATATCCAAGTACTTTGGTCAGAAAGTAAGTGGTTTGTTCATCATGCCATAGGAAAGCTATTAATGATCCAGCTGCTCCAACAACATGCGTAATCTATTCTCTTAAACCTAAATTCATGACTTAAGTTAGCATGACGGCTTCAGTTGTCTTCTTCTTTTTACTCTGCTGTCTCCCTGGAACAGGTTTTTAGCCAACACAACTTTTGATGGTCTCAGTGGCCACATTAAGGTGAAGGGCTCCTCCATTGTCAGCTCAGAAAACAACTTCTTCATCTGGAATCTACAGCATGACCCTGTTGGGAACCCAATGTGGACTCGTCTGGGAAGCTGGCAAGAAGGAAAGATAATAATGGACTATGGGATATGGCCAGAACAGGCCCAGAGGCATAAAGATCACATGCAACACCCCACCCGGCTGCACCTCAGAGTGGTAACTCTCATTGAGCATCCATTTGTCTTTACAAGAGATGTAGATGATGAAGGTCTTTGCCCAGCAGGGCAGCTGTGCCTGGATCCTTTGACCAATGATTCAGCTGTACTGGATAACCTGTTTGAAACACTTCAAGGAGGGAATGACACGATTCCCATTGAGTTGAAGAAGTGCTGCTATGGTTACTGCATTGACCTGCTAGAGAAGCTAGCTGAGGATATGAATTTTGATTTTGACTTGTACATTGTTGGTGATGGAAAATACGGAGCCTGGAAGAATGGCCACTGGACAGGGCTGGTGGGAGACCTTCTTGCTGGCACAGCTCACATGGCAGTGACATCATTTAGCATTAACACTGCCCGCAGCCAAGTGATTGATTTCACCAGCCCTTTCTTTTCTACAAGCTTGGGCATCTTGGTGAGGACCAAAGACACAGCAGCTCCGATTGGAGCCTTTATGTGGCCACTTCACTGGACTATGTGGCTGGGGATATTTGTTGCTCTGCACATCACAGCTATATTCCTCACCTTATATGAGTGGAAAAGTCCTTTTGGGATGACCCCGAAGGGAAGGAATAGGAACAAAGTCTTCTCTTTCTCCTCTGCTCTGAATGTCTGCTATGCAATCCTGTTTGGAAGAACAGCTGCCATCAAACCCCCCAAGTGCTGGACTGGAAGGTTTTTAATGAATCTCTGGGCTATTTTCTGTCTGTTTTGTTTGTCCACATACACAGCCAACCTGGCTGCTGTCATGGTAGGAGAGAAGATCTACGAAGAGCTGTCTGGAATACATGACCCAAAGGTAAAGCATGCCCGTTGTTATTAACTCAGACTTTTCTTCTTCCCTGTCAAAATTCACTGCTGCATAATTTATAGTTTCTAATAAAATCAGAAAGCAATATGTATGCACAACAGCAGTGGCACTACAATTAGTTACTACCTGACAGCATTACAGTAGGAAAATTCAGGGGGGAAGTTGAAAGATTTTGGTGTTGCCCAATGCAGAAAAGAGAAGTGGCTTCTACATACAGATTGAGAGTTTGATTTCAGTTCTGAGCCCCTTTGAATGTTGTTGTTTTCATCAGTTGGATGATTTGAGTCATCCTGAGACCTACTCAAAAAAAATAATCACACTGGATGGAGAGAAAACCACTGATGTTCTAGGTAGGATTTTGCAGTAATTTCACAGTCCATAATGGCTCTTACAAAGGCGTTACTGACAAATTAGCCATGAATGCTAAATCAGATGGAACAGAACTGAAATCTTTTGAAAAACCCTACCTTCTCCATCAAAACAGTAGAATTCATTTTACAAGTAGTTAGACATTTGATTTGCAATGTTGTTTCTGCTGAAGAACTGTCATGGGAGGAAATGAATTATTTTGTATACAACCCATCTGCAAATAGCTCAGACTTCCTAGTACTTTGTGGTAAGGCAAGGAAAAATGTAGAAGCAGGACTGCTTCTACCTACTCTTCCCCAAACTCCCAAGAGGGAATGAAGGACTCTTCAGCTGGAATTCAAGTCTGGTCATTTGTAAGACTTTTCTGATTTTATTTGCTACTAAGTAATGATCATGAAAACATGCATGCAGAAGGGTTTGTATAGAGAAGGCAAGGCACACGAGAAGGCCACCTTAAAGTCATTGTAAAGGACATGGTGGCAACAGCAAATTTCCTTTGTTTGGCACTTTCTCCAATGAAGGTGTGGTTGTATTTTCCACAGTTTTATACTAAATGACCTTGGTACAAAGCTTTGAAACCACTCATCATTAATTTGTCACAGGTGAACTGAATTTATATAGCACTGTGCCACTGGAAAAGGTAATTTTAAGAACTCAAGAATTAATTGAACATTTACTTTGCTTTCATAAACTGTGTACTTAAGGGTTATGTATATCTTTCCAGACAGGAAAGGCCAAGCTCCGTCTGTTACATTAGTAAAAACTTGCATTCAGACTAATGACCATACAGTTTTGACTTTGTGAGTACAACTTCTGGCTTATTTCCTCCAACCTTATCAAGATTGTTGCTACCAAATATATTTTAAACAAAGAATAATAATCTTTGTTGTTGGCTTGAGGGACTGTAAAATTGATTTATGGCTTAAAGCAAATTGATACTAATAATCTGACCTTCTCCTCCCAGAAAAAAAAGTAGCCTAAATACTACATCATTAATTTCATCAATTTAAGGCAGAATTTAAGTTCAAAAATCATGTATTTCTTTTATTCAGAGCATCCTGAATAAGCAAATGAGATCTTTTGTCTGAATTTCCACAGCTCCAGGCATATCTGATATAGGCTTTATTGTGTGAGACATAATATTGGCTTTAAAATTAGGTTAATCCTCTACTGTTTGCATCACCTAACTCATCAAATCAAATTGCATCAGATAACATCCTATTTTTCTGCATCATTATTGTGAACACACATGGAGTTCCTAAGACAGTTATTGGAAAACTTCTGCAATTGCAACAAAATCAAGTTATTCTAAAGCTGTACTGTACAGCTTGGCTGTTGAGTTACAAAATTGAGCACAGAGTGTTGAAGCATATGAGGTGCTGAAAACACAGGTCTTAATCATGAACAAAAGCACTGATGGTTCATAGTTAATAATGTCAGTGATCCCATTAAATCAGTTTAGGAAATGTTTGTGGCACAATAGTTGCAAAGGTACATGCACCACTTTTTAGTTAGTTACTTAAACCATTTTTTCATGTGATTTAAAGATTGGGGTTTTTTCCCCTAGACCTGCTTACCTCTTTCTTTTCAGTGGTGGATACTCATTTCAAAAAGAAGGCAACAGAATGCAGAAATAATCCTTTTAATGTTAATATACTTTAAAACATTCTCCTGCTGCTCTCAGTATACATATGCCCTTCTACTATGCTTTTGAAATGTATTAAAAAAACAACGACCAAAATAGAGGGGCAGCCTTCCAGGGTGATGTAAAACATATAATTTCTTCAGGCTGTCAGCAACAGACAGCAAATTCCATCTGAGATTGCAAACAGTCAGGAAGGTAGGCAAGTTGGGAAAAATTTAAAGGTTTTTTTTCAAGATTAGAAACCTGGTATCTAAAGTCAGTATTGCCAAGAATATCTATGTTCTCTCTTCTGGTTAAAAAAAGACAGGGTTAGATACTGTCTGAATAAATAGCATCTGACTTGCTGCAAAAATTCATGTTACAACAGTGATGTTTAATTGATCAAGCAGTAGTGTTTTAGCTGTTACTCATTGCAGCTCAGCAAAGGGAGCATGGTCCTCTCTTCTCGCTGAAGTCTCAATGTTACAACATTTTCATCAGAAAAATACTGCAAACCAGCAGCCTGCCTTTGGGCTGGTCTGATCATTTGTTCTATCCACCTGTAGTGGCCTGGAGACAGCTGGCTTTATGCCTGACATCTCCTAAACCTGTTTATCACCTTGTTTGTTGTACAGCTCCTCAGCACCTTGGTGATTACGTTATACTCAGCTATACTTGAAAAAGCCATGACCCAAAGTTTTTATCCTTCACTGGGGACAATGCACATTTCCCCATTGGCAAGGTTAGGTTGTTGTAGGTATCTCCTTAAAACAGATCTGGTGTTAGAGGAGCACGCAGGGATGCAGATGGGGACAGGCAAGTCTAGGCAGCTGGCCACTGTCAGATTTTTCCAGACTCACAGGATACGATGGCATTACAGATCTACAACAGCAAGTGTAGTATGCATCTTCACACGGATGAGCTGAGGGGAGAAGGGGCACATTGATAAGTGAAGGGTTCTGGGTACAGATAAAAGACAATCTGTTACCATTCTGCTTCAGAAGACTGGCTGTTTTTCTTTTTGCCAGCCTTTTGACAAATCCAGAAATCCAGATACTTTATGTTTCAGTTTTCCTTATGGTTTCCATAAAGAGGTACTATACACGTGTGAGTAACCTAGGTCTCACTGGCACAGATAGGGAAAAGAAGAAATTATCCGGAAGTAAGCAGCAATGTCAGTGACTTCCCGTGCCCAGTTAGCCTGCAACTAAGGTCCAGATCCAATAAAACTCTTCATTATCAAACCAAATTGTAGGGTCATGTATGACAAGACCTCCCCAGGGAGTGGGTTTTTTAGTAGCAAGGGGACTTGAAGCGCTTTCTGGCTTTTAATGCAAGAGCACATGTTGGAGATACACTATAAAGTCAGGAGTGTGTTGAGTAGTTCAGATTATCTGGGGCAAAATAACTGTGGAAGCCCAGAGGAGAGAGGAAACACTTCAAACACGCCAACAAGAAAGCATACAACAGCAGAAGCTGAAGAGCTGGACAGATTTTCTGTATAGTGGTCCAATGCCTGGTGTTTCTTTCTGCTAAAAATGTCATTCTTTCAACAATATAATGAGCTTTTCAGATGCTGTCCCACCATTGTCACTTTTTTGACAGCTGTCAGCTTTTCTTTGCCTTGTTTAGGATACACTTGAGTAGCGGTGTCTGTTAATTTACTGTGGTTATTTTTTCACTGGATCACTTTACCTTCAAACCAGCTTCTGATAATGGCAAAACTTCTTTCCACATTGTATTTTGACCAAAAATACCTAACCTGTTGAGATTCATTTAACAAAAAGAGCTACACCTGTGAATCCCACCATGAGCAATTTCACTGTGCTATCTCGCTGCATTTTACATGTCTGCAGTGGAGACATTATATATGATTTACTAAGTCTAATATGCTTTTATAGTTGTTTGGGAGAGGTAAGCACATTGGGCTGCTGTTGAAGACACTTAACTTCAGGACAAGATCACCTAAACCACCCCCTGAAAGTGCCTTTTTCTCTCCATCATGCATGGTAGTGTATTAACATGGCCAGCACTGATGTCTGACAAATACTGTAGGTGCCCCAAGGAATACACTGCAGACATCTACAGTTACTCTGACAAGCACCATCCTGCAACAGCCTTGTTGTGCATTTCAACAGCCTTGGTGTGCTTCAGGATTAGTCCTTAGAAATCTCTGCTTCTCTTCTAATTCATTGTCTGAACAATTGCTCTTAAAAGCTGTCCATCTTTTTATTACAGAAGTAAGCACTTGGAATAGTAATCCAGGCGAGATACTTCTGAGATTTTGTTACTCAGGAATTCAGTACGTACAGTCCATCTCATTTTTGTTTCTACCTTTAAACTCTAAAATGTGAGGATGCAAGCTCTCATTTCTGATATAGTAAAATCTCAGCTAATCTAGTGGCCTTATGGACATTACCATATCAGTTAAAGACTGTATTAAAACGGTCCAGAAATATCAATGGCAAGTAGCTGCATATGAGCTTTAGCAATGCCAAATCATAGAAAAGGAAGGGTCCTGCCACTTTATAGGCCTTCTTCATTACTAGATATGTGATTCAAATACTCCTACATTTAATGATAGTTTCCATCAAGTTCAGCAAGGTTTAAAGTGAGGCTATAACTGTTGTGTGTCTATTGATAAATTTTCTTCCTGAAAAAGGGAAGTCTTGTAAGAACTACACTGAAGAAAAAGCTCTTAGGGACTGCTGTGGTCTTTCACTGCAGAAATATAAGATGAATCATTGTAAGAAGTGCCACTTGCACTTCTGTGTATTAAATATGTAATGAAATAGCAGGCATTACTACTACTCATTTAAGTATGAGTTAAAGTTTGAAGTACACTTAAAACTACCCATTTAAGTATGCATTAAAGTCATTAAATTGTATAGCAAAAAAAAAAAAAAAAAAAAAAAAGGAAACAAACTCAGCAGAATTAACAAAAATCTTACTGCTCCCATGTGGTTTAGTATCTGTACAAGACTGCAGGATTCTTTTCTTTTTACAATTAAAAGAATTGGCTGCAAAATCTATAGAGCATGTATTTCTGTGCAGGAAGTCATTAGACATGGGAAGGTCATGACTCAACCGCATCAGAGCCTGCTAATTAATAGATGGTGCTTTTCTGAGTATTAATGAGTTGGTGAAGGATTTAAACTCAAGAGGCCTTTAAGCATCACAGAGACCAAAGCAAAAAAATCTCAGACAAAGCATAAATTAAATACCAAACTCTAGTCAGAATATAGAACAGGCACTGCAGACCAATCTCATATAGGAAAGACAGACACCTGCAGTTAATGGAGGAGATATCTTGACTCCTTTAGCTTCCCTATGCAATTTATGGTGGTGAACACTTGACTTGTTCAGCTTCCCCATCACCTCAGTAAAGCTTCCTTGTAAGGTTACATCTTTGAGGACTCAATATCTATCTAGTTGGGATTTTTATTTCTCTCCACTTTATCAGTCAACACACGCAAGTGTTCTCCAAATGAAGTTTCCTTTCCCATCAAGACCTGCTTTTTTATGCCTTTTTGCTAATAGTTATCTTTTTTGTATCTTTGTCCTTACTGCCGCAGGTCTTCAGCTCAGAAGGCCTTGTACTGTCACATACAGTCTTGGCCCCTCTTTAGCTCACCATGCTAATTGTTTGATCCAAAGAATGTAGGGGTACTAGTAGAAGGGAGGAAGTCCTGCTGTCTTCATTTCATGTGGTGCATGTTATGAAGGTTGTTCTTTCAGCAGTAGAAGGAATTAATGTGTTTTAGCATTTTCTTGCTGTATCCATGTCAGTTTTTTTCTTTCAAGCTTCAGTGTACCTATACATCATGTCATTTTAAAAAGAAGAAAAGCAAGCTCACCACTACAAATAGCAGCTGCATCATAGATGGAGCTCAGAACCTTGCAAGAAATAGTGAAAGCAGAGAGCTATGAGGAGATGTTAATGAAGTAAATGGCAAAGAGATGCAGAGAACAGTGAAGATGCATGAGGTTGATCTTATCGCCTGCCAGATGGAAGGTACAGCATCATACTGCTGACTTAGCAGTGTTGAGGATATTTATTATTGTTCACAAAAATCACAGCCATTGTGATCTGTAAACAGAGACCTGGATAGTAGCCTGGCTCACCTTCCTAGTGATAAAAGTCCTCAGTCAGCTACTACACCTATCCCTGGATTTGAGGGATGTCTAGAAATTAAGTCCTCCAGAAAAAAAAAAAAAAAAAAAAAAAACAAAAAAAAAAAAAAAAAAAAAAAAAAAAAACCAACAAGAAAAAAACAACACAGTAGTTTTCATTCAATACAATAGGATTTGACTGAACACCAGGTAAAGTCAAATACTGCTGACCGTATTCCACTGTGTAGTAGGTCAGGGCATCCAAATGAGTCCATCATTTTTCTTTTACACTTCATGCTTAACACATGTCTCCTAATCACTTCCAAACTGACTCCATGAAGGAAAAAAATAACATTTAGTCCCAGTGTTAGATCTGTCAGTAATAAAGGAGTCCTCTAACTTACCTTTATTTGATGCTTGTGAACCAAAAGTCAGTACCGATAACGTATTTAAGAAATTAGGGCTGCACTTGTAAACAGTTCCACAAGCTGCAACTGGAATCTTCTTTNAAAAACCAACAAAAAAAAACCAACACAGTAGTTTTCATTCAATACAATAGGATTTGACTGAACACCAGGTAAAGTCAAATACTGCTGACCGTATTCCACTGTGTAGTAGGTCAGGGCATCCAAATGAGTCCATCATTTTTCTTTTACACTTCATGCTTAACACATGTCTCCTAATCACTTCCAAACTGACTCCATGAAGGAAAAAAATAACATTTAGTCCCAGTGTTAGATCTGTCAGTAATAAAGGAGTCCTCTAACTTACCTTTATTTGATGCTTGTGAACCAAAAGTCAGTACCGATAACGTATTTAAGAAATTAGGGCTGCACTTGTAAACAGTTCCACAAGCTGCAACTGGAATCTTCTTTTGTCCTAGTAGCAGGTGACCCATTTTGCAGCACAAAACCTTTGTCTGTTCCTTTCCTGGAAACCACTAAGCACTAGCCTTGCCTTACAAGTTCAGACAGTGGCACCACAGAGGATGGTGTTTAGCCCTGGTACCTCGGGTCAATTGCCATACCACCAGGGGGCAGGAGGATTAGTATGGGCCTAATCGACCAGCAACTGCTACAGTAGGGGAAGTTTGTAAGGAAAAGGGTATGAAAGGTTATTGTTATAAAGGCAAGAAAGCTACCTACATTTCAGGCTACTGTCACATTAGGTTTCTCCCTTCAGCCCTCAGTTGCTTGTAGTGAACTGTGATTGCTTTTTTGTCTGCAGACCTGAGACTTGGGATGGAAGGACAAGAGGGATTATGTAACCAGAAATCTCCCATGTCACTGTGATAGTTTGAGCATGTATTTAGTCAAACAGGTCTCTCTCCTTTCCTTCTAATTTGAAAAGGACTTCACCTGCCTTACAGCCACATTAGCCCTATTTTGCAGGAAGGAAGCAGAAGAACATGGTCAATGAAGTGACTCAGTCTGGAGCATTTTTATGGTTGCTTTGTGCTGCTGAAGTGTACTTCAAACTGAAGTGTGCTGAAAACTGATCTATTTCCTTTGGGAATTACAGCCCTTTTCTTTTTTCTTTTTTTTTTTTTTTTTTTTTTTTTTTTTTTTTATTTTTTTATTTTTTTTTTTATTTTT